>JABGLY010000060.1:0-86797 GCA_013623525.1 Fusarium dimerum
TCCCGGCACATCCCCCGATAAACCTAGAGCCAACAGCTCCCTCTCCCCCCCTCCCGAAATGTGGATAGGTGATCTGCCGTTACTCGGACCATTGCCCACTTTCTACCATCTTGCAGGATTGCATCTGTTGGTTGAGGCCCTTGCTCTCTATGCTTGACATGCAATGTAACGGCTTGAGTTCTTCTCGACAGACATCCGAGCCAACCAAAGAAGCATGATGGAAGACGTCCCCTGCTCAAAGTGCCGGCGGGCGTGTTGAAAAAGTAAACATGCTCTTGGACGGTGTTTGAGAAATGTAATCACCGACGCTGAGCTATTTTATGAGACTTTTCCAAGTGGCTTTTTATTTTTTTATTATTATTTTTTTTTTAATTTTTTTAATTATCGAGCAGTAAGTTGCAATGCCAGACACATCACCCATCTTGATCATCGGTGCTGGTATCAGCGGCCTTCTGCTGGCTCAGCACCTTCATACACGAAACATAGCTTTTCGCGTATTCGAACGTGACGCCGATCTTCAAACTCGTGGTGTAGGATGGGGTCTCACGTTGCATTGGTCACTCCCCGCTCTTCGATCACTTCTCCCCGACGATCTTGTCAAGCGTTTGCCGGAGGCATACGTTGATAGGGCTGCCGTGAAGGAAGGTCTGTCGTCGACGTTCCCGTTTTTTGACTTGAGCACGGGCGAGCTGAAGGCCGCCACCCCAAAAGCTGGTGAGGCGGATAGGATTAGAGTGACGCGGGAGAAGTTGAGAGAGATATTGGCTACAGATATCAGCATTGAGGTGAGTTGATCCGTCCCTTTAGATACTCTACTAACATAATGTAGTGGAACAAAGCTCTCGTGGGAATATCCTCCGACTCCAACTCCGTGACGGCTTCATTCGAGGATGGCACATCAGCCACCGGTCGTCTACTCGTCGCATGCGATGGATCTCAATCACCATCTCGACGCGCACTGTTCCCAGACAATTGGAAGACTCACGAGATTCCCGTGCGCATGATCGGTGTGAAATTGAATCTCTCTGCCCAACAGATGCAGCCAATGCGGGAGCTGGACCCCTTTTTTCTGCAGGGAACTTCGTCCAAGGATAATTCATTTATTTACATTAGCGGTAAGTTTCAAGGAATGCGCACATGGGGCTTTACTAATCACTTTCAGTTCTTGACGCGCCTGATAACCATGACGAAGACCACCCTTATGTTTGTCAAGTATGTGTGTCCTGGCCATATCGTCCAGGCTTTCTTGGCGCCTCCTCACCGATAGATATTCCCGAGACGAAGGAAGATCAGCTTTCATTCATTCGCAAACTGTCGAGTAACTGGTCCGAGCCATTTCGCACACTTGTACAGAACATCCCAGAAGATGCAGAAGTCAAGGGTCTAGTTCCTCAGGATTTCCCTCCTCCGATTGGACTACGCTCTACAGGTCGAGCAGTCCTTATGGGAGATGCTATACATGCTATGGCAATGTGTAAGTCTATCATTCCTTGTTGGTGCCACACACACTAATTACCGTAGATCGAGGAGAGGGTGCAAACCATGCGATTCTCGATGTACTCGACTTTACAGAACGGCTTATACCTATCTTGGAGGGCAACGATAATTTTGACGGTATCAGAAAAGCACTTGATGAGTATGAAGATGCTGTTGTCAACAGATCGCGTCCTGGTGTGTTGGCGTCTCGTAGGGCGTGCTTGGATGCACACGAGTGGGAAAGAATTGGAAGCCAGAGTCCACTGCTGACCAGACGAACGCCTCATCTCGACTTTACTGAGGAGTAGATTGCATTATTCTGTTGGACTACTTTCTCAACTCTTCGTATACGTTTGAAAACAATCCAGGTCCCAAGCATCACCATTGACCATATTCAACAAAAACTAGAGACTTACAACAATCTTCTTTGCTGAAACCCCCTCCTTCAACACATCTACCCCCTTCTGCACACTCTCCAATCCCTTCCCCACGACCTCCGCCTTCGGCTCAGCCCTCAGCGCACCCTTCTCTAACGCTTTAGGAACATACTCCCAGAACACTTTCTTCGCAGCCTCCGTACCCACGAGTTCATAAGCTAGATAGTTCTTTGTGATGATCCCCTCTGGTAGATTCTCCGGCGCCTCTCGTACACTCAGGAGCTTTTTGCTGCCCGATGCTTGGGATATGATGGTTGCGCTGGAGAGTGTGGAATCGGACGAGCCGCTGGCTTCGAATGTCCCGGCAAGGTGGTGGTTTTTGAGGAGAGCGACGATGGAGGATACAACGTCGGGGGATTTATAATCAAATACGTGATCTGCGCCGAGGGATTTGACGTATTCGTGATTCCTGGGTGATGCTGTAGTCACGACTTGGTATCCAGATGCTTTTGCCAGCTGAATAGCTGTGCCGCCCACGCTCGTTGCACCACCCCATATGAGAACGTATTCGTTGATAGGGTCAGGGCCAAGCTGTGGATATGTCAACTTGAGTCCATCGTCTGTGAACAAGGCAAAAGCTGCTGTTGCTAACGCCAATGGTAGAACAGCAGCTTGCTCAAACGACAAGTCGTCAGGGATAATCGACGTAACATCCTGCGGAACAAGCGTATAATGTTGAAATCCGCCACTGGCATTATCTCTTTCAGCCATCATTGTAGCATAACCCAACACTCTATCACCCTTCTTGAACCCCTTCACATCAGAGCCCACCGCTTCAACTGTTCCAGCGACATCTGTGCCAAGAATAGCAGGGTATTTCAGTGGGAAGAAGGGCTGATGTTGGAGGGCTACGTCAACTGGGTTGATGGCCAGAGCGGCGTTTTTGATGAGGACTTGGGATGGGGAGGGTTGGGTGAGTGGTGCAGAGTCGACTTTGAGGGGGTAGGCTGAGGGGGCTGTGAGGTAGGCTGCTGAGTTGGACATGACGGTGGTTTGTTGTAAATTGGGGAGTAAATAGTGTTGATGCTGTAATTTGAGACGAGGTCGGTGTTGGTCCTTATATCTACATCTACGTAATCGATTCTCCAGCGTCAATAAATACATCACAACTTATTGACCTGGCTTAGTAAGTGGCTTGAACCAACGGATATAAGCGGACTTAATGCACATGCTCTTTTTCAGAAACGTTGTATTAATAATGTTGCTTATAAAATCCTCGCTGTACAATGTGTGTGTCCGTATTCACCGCTTACTCTTGGGCACCAGCTTATTCCATCTCGAAATAACCTGTTCCCGTTCCTCTGACGTCGCCGTTCGAAAATCATGTAAACCCTGCCTCACCCTAATGAGCATCATCTCTGCCTTGAGCTTCGTGAGATGGTGTTTTGCGTGTTCCCTTTCCAGACCTTTGAGAGTGTATCCCGGTAAACCAAAAACAGCTGATGTTAGTTAGTAAAAATGCGTGTTCACGAGCGGGATAAGAGCATTGCTTACCAGCTCCGATATTGGTCAAGACGCCCCAGCCTCCCCGCCATACTCCCTTTCCAAATCCCTTGATACCTTCTTTTTTTGAATCTTTATATGGACGGATCACAACACCCGTGAACGCATCATAGAATCCGAGCACGAACTCCTTTCCTGCCGTCTTGACGCCACTGCCAAATCCTGTGATCTCATCACGCCGACGGATCTCAAACCCGCCGAAACCATACGAAGGCGCGTTGTGGAATCCATTGGCGATATTGTAGAATAAGGCTGTCGGTGTTCTGGCAGTAGCTTTGATGAGATCTGCCATGTACCGACCAGTTACTCTCGTGACGTAGTAGGCCCGGCCGTGCTGGCCTTGTTCGCGGATACGCCAGGATTCTTTATGTTTGTGGTGAAGGGTGATGTCAGGGGGCTCGATGGAACTTGCCAGATCCGCTTTGTGCAAAGACTTGGTTGCCATCTTCCGTGAAAAGTTCTCCATCTGAGTCGGTGTCAGGACCAGAGGCTCCATGACGTCTCTCAAGGCCCCGACTCGATCAGTGTTGTTCCTTGTCGTCGGTTGCCTGCGCGTGTTTCCGTCCTGGCTTGGAAGGGAGGCAGGTTGGATGTGCTGTTCCTTCAACCGTCGAGAGTAGTCTGATGTCGCTGTGCCTACAGAGGCGAAGAAGCCGGTAAAGGTAGCCGTAAGACCAATCAATGGGTTCTCAGCCCCCTCGTCAACATACCAATGTTTGTGTCGGAGAAGCTCGGCGTCAGATGGCTTGATCAACTCTTGGTCAATAAGGCAAGCAATGGCAAAGCTGCTAAGATGAGCACCAGTCTTGGTATGAACCCAGCTGGCTAATTTCTCAGGGCAGATATCGCAGCGGATTTGATCAATATGGAGTCTATCTTGGAAGTCCTGGGCTGTTTCGCCTGCGCCGTCCTCTTCGCCAATGTTGTACGCCATCGCCTTGACTGCCTCTTGTGTTTCAGGTTTCAAGGCAAATTTGATACTCTCGGCTAGAATCTCGGCTGTGAGTTCTTTGAAAGGTACGGATACCGGCCCAGCACCAGCTCGCGCAATCATCTGTCCCCAGAAAGGCTGATCACCAAAGAATGGTACAATGACAGTTGGGCGACCAGCAGCAATGCCAGCAGCTGTTGTGCCTGCACCTCCATGATGCACCACGGCCGACACCCGCTCGAAGAGCCAGTCATGGGGACAGTTTCCGATGAGATAAACTTCCTCTGGCACATCTTCTGCACTGCCCAGGCCACCCCAGCCTTTGGAGAGAATGACACGAACGCCGGCCAATTTGATGGCTTTGAATATGAGTCGAGTGAGAGCTTGAGGGTCGTCGATGACGATGGAACCAAATCCAATGTAGATTGGCGGAGGTCCCTTCTCGAGGAATTCGGTTAGATCCCGTGGCGGTGTATAAGAGTTTGCGAGTTTGAGGAATGAGAAGCCGGTGATGCTGATATGATTGCCCCAGTCAGGTGGCTTCGGGATGAGTGATTGAGACCATAGGTAGCTGAAGGGAACGCTAAGGCGTGAAAGTAGTTGAAATCCCCACATTGGACTGATAGGGTCGAGATGAAGAGTTTGAGTGCGGAACTTGTTGATGAGGTCGCCAAGGCTAGTCATGTCAGTGGTGTGAATTGCGGAAGTGGTGGAAGCTTACCCTTGCCATGTCAACAACTCCATCATGATAAAGGACAAATAGTTGGCCACCCTTGCGTCGGCATTTCCATAACTCATAGACGCCAGCGGATGAGGGAAGGATTTTGTGGGTGACCAAGGCATGGTAAAGACCATGTGTAGAGGAATACCTAGCTTCTCTGCGCAGTGAATGTGTGCCATGGAAGGAGGGTTTGCAATAATAGCATCGGCGATGAAGAGATCTTCAGGATTCTGGACTCGAGCTGCCTTGACACGAGGACCTAGACCGTCACCGGCCTCGATGCAACTTCTCCAAGCACCATTGATGATCTCATCCATCTCTTTCCGCCGCTTCCCGACATCGCCATCTTTGAAACTCTCGCGTCCGGGGAGGAGACCGGGGTTCTTAACCATGTATGCCATGAGAGCTTCGGGGTCACCACCAATACTAAAGAATTCGACACCTTGTTCCTCGACAAAATCCTTGAATACCGGATGCGTACATATTCGTACGCGATGGCCGTAGGGAGGTTTTGACAAAAGCTGAGCGATGGGGATGAATGGCTGGACATCGCCGCGAGATCCGACGATATGAATAGCGATGTTGAGACGGGGAGTTGTCGTGGGCTTCTCAACGCCAGGAATAAAAGCAACACTGCTCGTTCTTCTCGGCTTGGCCGGTTCAGTCTCCTCCTCTGCTCCGTCCCTCCCTCGAAAGGCACCTTGAAAACGCGCACACCATTTGGTCAGAGTCTCTGGAGTCTCGTGAAACTGCACTTTGACGCGTCCATCGGTTGTGACGTCACTTGAAGGGGCAATATGAGCGTGAGCATCAGAACCGTGGATGGCGATATTGCCGAGGCCGTGAGATTTGACCCGATGAAGGTCCATGTTTGTGAGATTAAGAATTGATTGAATCCAGAAGATCCGACATTGTTGTCCTAGGTGAGATTGGGGGGTGAAAAGAGGAGTCGGGTCGAGGTCAACGGTGAAGCTTACTGTGGCTGACGCAGGTGCCAGGGAGAAGGAAATGACTTCCTTCTTTTTTTCACTCGGTCAACGGCCGTCTTCAGAATTAGAGTTTGAAGCACGTGGGGATATCTATCGATAAGCCTGTGATGCCGAAAATTATTAGCAGGGGGTAGAGTACTAAGTAGTAGTTATAGTTGTGATAGTTGGTATGCTGTAGAATTAATACTATTAGTTACCACAATAAAATTACTATACAGTAGCACCTTGCTATATGCAGCTGTCTTCAATTAGTGCTCGAATCCACTACTATAGCACTAAACCACTTGGCTGCAGTCTAGTCTGAGACATCCAGGGTAAAACAAAGGTCTTATTTGAGACGAAAACAGAAGTGGTGAATGTACGCAATGAATGGGTAGTTCGTAGCTCAAGACAAGGTTACATAATAGGTAGGTAATCATAACTTTTGGTATTATCTTGCATTATTATTATCATTGTTATTATTCACAACTAACCTACACCGGCACCTCTCCAGCATCATTTCATCATTCATCCTGGATCTTGATGACCAACTTCTTTCCCCTAACCTCCCCATTCTTCAACGCCTTCAGCGCATGCCCAACACCCTTCTCGAGTCCTCCCTCCACAACCTGGTGGGGATGAGGTGTGAACCATCCCTCCGCAAGTCCCCGTGAGAAAGCCTGTCCCCAGATCAACCCCAATAACTTATGTCCCTCCGTCTCGCCGTGGACGTGGCCAACATTGACCTGTGTGATTTCAACGCTCGAGTCAGCGGCACTGTAGTCTTTTCCGGGCAGAACCACGGCGAGTCGAGGCTTGCGGCCTTGGTCATCGGCGGGACCGGCAATGGCTTTTGAGATGACTTCGAAAGTTCCGCCCTCGCTCACGCTGTCAAGAACGTCAAAGATCCGTCCAGTGTCCTTGGTAACGCCCTGGATAGCAGCGATGGTGTCGTCGTCGGACTTCCATTGTGTGTAATCGAGGAAGACATCGCCCTTGGACTCGTCAAGGAAGGGCTTGATGAATTCACTGTTCTTGCTACCGACAGCAATGATGGGGTGAATGTTGGCGGCCTTGGCAAGTTTGATAGCATATGCTCCAACAGAGGTAGAAGCACCATACACAAGAAGGGGTCGCTTCCTGTTCTCATTCTTGACCACCTTGTGATCCCAAGGTGACGGGAACTCAAGTCGATCAAAGAGAGCAACGACTGATGTGTAGGCCGCCAGAGGGATTGCGGCGCCCTGCTCATATGAGATACCAGCGGGGATAGGGAAGACGGTATGAGCCGGGGCGATGGCGTATTCAGCAAAGGCACCATGAGGGGCAAGCATGACGTGGAAAGCAGCTACCCGGTCGCCCTTGTTGAAGCCGTAAACATTGGAGCCGACTTTGGCTACGGTGCCGGCGACGTCATCACCAGAGTTGGACTCTTTCTGGAACCAGTGCGGGATCTTCCAGTCTTTGGGGTTGGTTCCTAGATACATGTTAGTTAGGGACATGGTGATGGAAACGGGAGTAAACAAAACAAACCTGCGTAAATGACTTTGATGAGAACTTCATTAGGCCCGGGTTCAGGGATGGGGACGTCGTGAACGTTGATGGAAAGGTCGGGATGAACGATGGCCTCTTTGATAGTAGTCATTTTGATTACAGTGATACAGCAAAATCAATTGAACATGTGTGCTGGACAGAATCCAACTGCTGAGAGGTAGCCATGTATGTATATATATAATCCACTTCCACGGACCCAGCTCCACGGACTGTTATAACTCCCCGGTCCAATCCCCCACTGTTTAAACTGGCCCATCGGCACATACTATCACGTCATAGACGGGCCAATCTTTCTCATCGATAGGCAAGGGACCCAAAGATAAATGCCAAGGATTCGATCGTGCCATGAGGAGAACAGGTTTAGTATTTATAAGCGGGGGTGGTCTAGTAGGTGAAAGAATCGCCCACGGACTTCGATATCTGGTCGGGATGGATACGCATAGAAGCTGTGTCCATACACGTGACATACAGGTGTGTTGGTGTTGGTCTCTAGCGATTCTTAGAACGAAATCTAGAAGAGGTTGTGCAATATCAAATGCGCCCGATTTCAAGGATGGCTATGGGGGACTGATTCTTGATTCAAACATGATTTGTCCCATTGATTATGCCATGGTGTCAAAGATTGCGACGTCATACGTCTGGATCGTATGAAGCTTCAAAAAATACTAGCATTTTAACTAGCATGACCGAATGCTATACCATCTCGTAGGTATGAAAGGGGTTTTCGTACCAGGAGAGATGAAAGCATACAGGGCATTTAAATTCATGCATGTGTATTCATGTATTTGACACATATCCACTGTCTCACTCCTTGAGGCTTCTACCCCGGATTCCTCGGCATGCTCCGAGCAACTGATGCAGACCAAGGACTAAAAAAGCAGTGCTCATTTCGGTATTCGGAGAGTCAGAACTACTAACATTGTACAGATTGCGTTGAAACTGTCTATATAACTAGAGTCTATGGGTGAGTCCTCTTGAATGGAATAGGCCGATTAGTTCATTATCTGATAGATAATAAAGCAGTAAATTCAAAGGTGTATTTTCATATATTAGTGAAGCAATGCTGCTTTCCTGGCCAGTGTCGGGATAACACTCGGGTTGCAGTATGTACCCTTAACTGCCAGGCAATGGTCGAAAATAACAGAATCAAACCATTTCCTTGTAGATCGGACAAGTCCTGGGGGCATGGACTGGTGGGCTAGCATACACTCATTTGTGCTTTTGAGACTAGACAACATGAGAGCACATTACCTTCGTTTATTATCTTAGCACTTGTTACTCACCATGATTGTTTGGTTTTCAACTCATCCATACCCTCAGTTCAGCTCATACCCGACAGCTTCAGGATAGACTTAAAATGCAGTGTAATTGTGCCTCATTTGATTATTCTGTGTACTTTGTTTTATCTGTGACTTACCATAATGCTATAATATCAAGATTAGAATAATAACAATTAATAGAGAAAATCGCATGAAAATCGCACTTCAATATCGGGTGATACAATTCTGGTATTCTTTACATGTTGCAACCTCCTGGCTGTTTGGTGATACGTTCTGCAAAGCGCTAAAATTGCAGTGCCACGGGTCTGAAGAAGCAGCTTCAAGATGAAGCAGGGTCAGGAAGTACAGGGTGGCCTCGGTGGTTCGGCATGTTGCCGCCCTGCTCTTAGGATAAAACACTCAAGTCATTCATGCGCCATCGTGGAAACTATACAGTGAGGAGATGCAAATTCAAGAAGTGATGGTGTCGGACAAGGTAATGACTCTTAGGCAACATATCCACGCCTGAATTCGATCGGTTGCAATGTAAGAGACAAGGCAGCGTGAGGAAATGACGAGAGAAATTGGAAGCCGAACGCCGACTCAGTTTGTTTACTAAAGCCGAAAGTTATACATTGACTGTGTGCTGGTCAGTTCTCAAGACTGTCACCGTTCGGTCATACGAGTCGTCCAGCATCCTCACCATGAGGAAGATAACAAGCACATCCTCGATATTGAATGACTACTTGAATTACTGGTACCATCATTGAGTTGACAAAATTGTCGCATCCGACTTGAAAACCAAGAATTTCAAAAGCAAGTAGTAGAAACCTAATGGTATACTTATATTCCCAGACCGAATATATCAAACTTGTTAGCAATGATCTCGGCTTCCTTGATGAAGGTTCCTGTAATAGAGAGTCGACCGAGACTGCGCAGGTTAAAGCCAGTTTGGGCAAGGCAGTCTATCTATGCTCACCCAGCCCAACAACGACTTCAAAGGGGACCAGCCAGGGCTTATCAACCCACTCACTCATTCATAGATGTTAACAAAAATTTGCATATATAAGTCGAGTGGGAATCTAAAAGAAAAAAGAGTATTGACTTTTCTCTATGAGCCTCATGGTAGATGATGAGAACGAGATCACTGGAGTCAGACACAATTATTAGATAGACAGTCTACAAACGGAAATTGTGATGAATTTTTGAAGATGCGACTCTGCCAGCCACCGGGAAAAAACAATATCTATGGGCACCGAGGTTAAGATAGCTAATACAAGGCAGTCAATTACTCTTCAACTCGTCTCCATCCAGCGATTCGCATGTTAATCATTTCCATTCTCTCACTATGTGCGGATGAATATTGACATAATCCTAGATACAAAGCTCTCCGGGAGTGTAATCGCATATGTACTCGTGAACTACCTTATAAACAAGCAATCGAACAGCTCTTCGACAAGCTAATATGTAACAAGAAGGTTATCCACCAAAATCCTTCACCCACTCTACATGTATGAAGCATCATAGTATCCCTTGCTGGCATAGCTGCTGGTGAGAATCGAGGAGATGGTAACGGCAGACGACAACTTCTTGGAGAAGGAGGCGCGGGTTCCCGAAGCACCGGATCCAGTGTTGGCGTACTCTCCAAAGAGGACGTTGCTGGTTCGCTCATCTCCAGTGTTCCAGACTTTCCAGCCGGCAGGGTTGATGACGGAGGACATGGAGGTCTTCTGGAATACGACCTGCGCGTACTCTCGCCAGGGGCGGCCGAGGTAGTATGAGCCGTTAGCAACGGAGTTTCCGGACGCGGCGGCGATGTTGCAGTTGTTGAAGACGTAAAAAGAGACGTCGGAGGCCGAGGGACGACCATTGGCTGTTTCGATTAGTCAAGACTTCTCATGTCTGCTGCTTATCAAGGAGGTGGCTTACCAGTGATGTATCCGATGGAGGCGCTGACAACTCGGATGTCACACTTCTCAAACCAACTGGAAGCCTTCTGGCCAAAGATGAAGTCGGTGGCACCCTGGATCAGGCACTTGGCATACACCTGGTAACCAACATTGCTCAGGAGGGTGTCCTGGTATCCGGTAAAGGCACAGCCGTAGTAACCGCTATCAGCATAAGCGCTTACTGCCACAGCCTGACTACCCTTGCCGTAGGTATTGGCAACGTTGACGTTGTACAGCTTGAAGTTGGCAGCCTTGACACGGAGAGTCGCCGACTCATCGTTGCTCAATCCATCAGCCTGGCTCTTCTTTCCAGTAATAGTGACCTTGTTACCGGAGTAGCCGCTTGTGTCGGAGGTGTAGCCGTAGATGGTCAGCTGAGCCTTTCGGTCAGACACGAGGACTTGCTCATTGTACGTGCCCTGGTCGATGAAGATGCATTGGTTGTTGGTGGAGGTGGTGGACAATGCGTTGACGGCAGCTTGGATCGTGCCGTATTGGCCGCTGGAAGGGGACTTCTTGACAATGAGACAGCCGCTGGGAGCAGAGGTGCGGCCAGCGGCGAGGGCGGTGGTGACGAGGGATAGAATGGGTAGGAACTTCATGATGATGGTGACGGTGTTGAAGGATCTCTACAAGAAAAAGGGGGGAGGGGGGAAGAAAACACTATGACTTTATATATTATAACATGGCAAACACGGCATCGGAAATATTGTATACTCGTAACAGAAACACTATATCCAGCACGTTGCTAGCTAAGTTTAATTGGTGGACATAATTACTTTTTACCATTTTTTGCCCAACTATGCGTCTCGCATAGAATGCTACAACGGAGCTAAATACTCCGTCCGTTTCCAAGCTCGTGTCTAGTTTCCCCGGATGGAAAAGTCAACAAGCTCGTGTGTTTTCCGGGACTATTCTCCCCTGGTGCTCACAGGCCGGGGAGGGCTATTGGTGGAGAATTGGAAGGGGAGAGCAGAGTGTGTTTTACCCTGGGGTAGGTTGAACGCGGGGGAGAGATTGCGGGGGAGAGTAATGGCCTCGGTAGTTGATAGACTACAGTATATAATTTTCCATTCGATATCAGGTCCTTGTGTTTCAATATATGCTGAATTGACTCGATTTGGAAGTTGAGACTTTTGTCAAGATGTGGTGAATGTTGATGGGAGCGTTAGGAATAAGGAATAAGGGGGAGAGGATGGTCGATCGATATTTACCGGTACGCCCGGATCAATTGAGTTTTCAACTTGAAACTTTGATATTCGTATTGACTGGTTAGGTCAGCTCATAATAAAAGGACAGAGTTTCATGGTAGCTGGGACGATAGAACTATGCATAGCGTGACTTGGTCATTTATACGATCTTGGTTACTTCTTTACTCGGGGTATCCCTGTGACCAAACCATTCAGCTCCATCGTCTCCAAGGAATGCGAGTCCAAAGCGTACGTATTCATCGTTGTCGTTCTTGGTCAAGATGAGGGCAGTGCCGGAATGTCCTTTTCGGAGGACCTGCACGTCCAACAAAATACATAGGACGTCTTTGACATCAACAGTGGTGTCTACCCATGGTCTGTCCAGGGCCACTTCTCCAACTATTTTGTCGTCGTCCGAATGAAGGATTGCTGGATATCGAGGATGGTCTCTCACTTCTGACATGGCCGTGTTTGGCTGCCAGGCCCCATACATAGTTCGAGTTCGCTCCGTAGCATAAGCAGTAGAATGCTTGACTTTAGCCATTCTGCAGACTCCTCGAAGCTCTAGAAACCCTGTATTGCATGGCCCAAACGGGTTCAGATGGCTGTCCAGCTCGAATCCTGCGTCAACTACCTCAACTTTGAGGGAGTCTATATAGGAAGAAACTCCGACTTGTGATCTAAATCGAATGCGAACCTTCCCAACAGAAGCCCACGACCAAGAAGGTCCTTCTGGAGTTTTTGACCCGAGTCTGTTGTCATTGGCACTGACATACCACTGCAGACCTCGTGAAAGGTCTTCTCGCCATAGACCAGCAAGGTACTGGGTTTTCAGATTTTGGTGAAACAGAGCTGCTAACCCAGACACTGCCTTGAGATTATCCGAGTTGAAACTGAGATCTTTCTTGCCATATTCTTCCAGCATGGTATACCAAGTCGTGAAGCCTGTGGATCTGATGGATTCAGTGCCGTAGAGAAACCCTCGTAAGTCCTCTGCGTTTCCGAGAAAACTTCTCTTCACATGAGCTGGTCTGTCTCGTAGGACTGGTCGTGTCTCCTGAGCGTCACCTGTAGTGCACGCCCATGCCAGTTGTCTGCCAAACATCAAACATCGAGACGACAGCACCCTCTCTTGGAGAACCCATCCTCGACTTTCTAGGTTATCCTGTCCGGTGAACATGGTTGCAAGTGTGACTTGTTCCGTAACAGGTCCTTGCGCTGTCTCGGTGGTGATAGGTACTGAGCAGGGACGGTAGTGTTGAGGATTGCGCTGGTGGAAGAAGCCAGAGTATCCGTTCCTCGAGTTTTGTGCGTAGATGGTAAGGTCTGCATGCCGGTAAATGTCTCCCATTATGGGTAGCTCCCTGTTGAGGTCGTCTTTGTCATCTTGAATTATACAAAGTGAATCTATCCAGATATACTTGTACCCGAGATTTCTGGTAACCTCCGTAGCTTGTCGGAATGTTGACGGTAGTTTAGCTGCAGGTATTCCTCCCAGATGATCTCTATAGTTGTCCTTCAAAGTTCGAAAATGCGGTCCTTTCCCCCACGCATGGCTGAGAGCTACATATGCATTCTTCGTGGTGGAGTCGGTTACTCTGAGTATGAATTTGTCCTCATTCTCAACATCCAGGAGCCGGGTTGGGTTCTTGGGTGTTGTACCTAAGCTTGGCCTGCATGTTGGGTGATTCTTGGAACATTCTGATAGCCATATCTTGGCCAGGCGAAGGTTTGCAGCTGACCCAGTGTAGGAGTCCTGTTCACCGCTAGGGTTGTGAGGAGACTTGTTGAAGTCACAGCCTTTCTGTCGTTTGCTAGGTGGCTCATCAGATGTAGTGGTGTCGTGGTCTGAATGTGCGTATACAGAGGTGTAGGTAACTATCATACTGAGGTGAGTGTTATGAACGTCACAAACAGGAATGACAAACCTGGAATGGGTTCAATTGCATCCAATATTGTACAGCCTCGCTTGCTAGCTACGGTAACGGAACGTAGATACTGTGACATGCCACCTGACATTGAAGGCTTGTGGTATCTCAAGAGAACAATGTATGCCCCTAAGGCATCACAGACATCATTCCGACTTTCATGTTTATCCAGCTTACCCTGGATCAGGAGGCAGAGGCTGCACCCACGGGCTACGGAATCATCATGCGAAGACCGCGTACGATGAAGGACATGAATTGATCGGTCGGCTTGCAAGGGGTCGGCTGTGTTGAAGTTGATGGCAAGGCATTGCTCGCAGAGCATGATGATGACATGGGGGAAGAAGAGGGCAAGAGGTGGTGGTTGGGCACTTCATCATTTATGGTTTAGCGTGTTGGAAGGCACTGCATTTTTAGGTGCAACAGGATCACTCAGTAAGGTCAGTTAGTAGTACTCTGTACAGGGAGGATGATATCGCTATTGTTCAGTGCATAGACAAGGGATATCGCCAAAGGTGTCTGTTTCCGCCTACAGCTTTATTGTTTAGCGTGTGTGTTGGGAGCACTGCATTTTTAGGTGCAACAGAACCACTCAATGAGGTTAGTTACTGTAATTGAGGGAGGATGATATCGCTGTTATTCAGTGCATGGACAAGGGTTATCGTCAAAGATGTCTGTTGTCCAATGTAGCTGATAACGTATTCCAAGTTTGCATATAAACAAAACGTGTTAAGAACTTGGCATACATTGCTGGATGTGCTTGAACAATCAGCCCAACAGGGAAATGTGCGCTGCACAATAAGGATGCCAATTCATAATGACTGTTATTCTGCTTACAATCAGAATCAGCCTCACGGTGGCGAACACTGCATTTTTAGGTACACCATGAGAAAGTCATCACAGAGAGCAAGCAAGCAAAGTACAGTATGATAGCATCTCTATTTTCAGCGCATGCATGACCTGATCCTGTTCCCCCATCTCAATCAGCCTCGCGAGTGGCGAGCACTGCATTCTTAGGTACAACAGGAGAAGACCGTTTGTCATACAACAGAGCAGATGATGGCCTCTGCGGTCCTTGGCACTGGCACCTCTGCCTTGGACAAGAGCAACTCTTGGCGGTGAAGCATTGCAATTTTAGGGGCAACACGACGACGACATGACTTGGAAGTGGTAGAAAGGAGAAAGGGAGAGTTGTGAAAACTGGACAGAGAGTCTCACCCGCATAGCACTGCCTCAATGTACATGAGGACGGGGGCGAACACTGCATTCTTAGGTACAGCACGGTGAGTTCAATAAGCGGATGACTAGGAAGGCTTATGAATACTGGCACAGCCAGGGGGCGAACACTGTACTCTTAGGTGCCGCAGGACGACTCTGGTTGACGAATTTGAGGGATTACGTGAGAAAATCGACTTGGGGCTACCTAGCTAGACGACATGAAACATGACGAGAAAGGGGGCGAGCACTGCTTTTTAAGGCGCATCCAACAGAGTCAAGCAGGAACATTATGTTGGAGGAGGTTATGTTGCAAGTCGCCATGTATCTGAACGGTGTAAATGGCCTCGACAAAAGACTATAGTTCTAAGGCCGGTCGAAGACAAACGGTGAGATGCACTGTTAATTCAGGTATGGAATGGGATTAGCTATTACCCGTTCAGAATGAATAAGTTTTACACAGATCACGAGCTGGCCCATTGTGCGATGTGAAATCAGCCTTCGACAAGGCGACAGAGGTGAAGAGACGGTCTGGAAAGGTAGGATGCAATATACGTAGATTCAATATCATGTGCTATGAAAACCGGCCCTCACCAAGTCCTGTGTCTTTTTCTTCTTCTGGTGGACAGAGTACTCTGTAGTCTACTGTATATCTGAACTGGACAAGGTGGCAGAGCGTTGGTAATATGAGGCACCGGATGCTCCGGATCCAGCACTGCAATTTTAGGCGGGTTGGTAACACATCCAACGAGAGAACTGGGTCATGAGTTTACACAGGGCAGAACATACACCTGAAGCAAATGTTGAAGTTGAACAAGTTGTTGATGTTTTGAGTGGCCGCGTGTGAGTCAGATTGGCAAAGAGCACTGCAATTTTAGACGTGTTAGGAGGGACTTCACTCAATGATGAACGAGGTGAGTTGGCTTGAAAGTTACAAAGTGGCAGATGAGGAGGGGGTGAACTACTGAACTGACAGGGTGCCAGACGACATGAAACGTGACGAAAAAGGGGGCGAGCACTGCTTTTTTAGACACGGGAAGAGAGTCCAGCTCTAAGGCTGGTTGACATTAGTCTACCCACCCGTTGAGAGTGAATCGAACTGGGCACGACAAGATCACGCGCAGGCAATATGCGTAGATTCTTACCATGTGTTTTAGAGACTGGCCAGCGAGAACAATGGTGAACCTTTGAGCGCGTCAGGAGGGACTCATTCTATGATGAACGAGACGAGGTTCCAGAATGGTGAGAGAAGCCTTGCATTTTTGGATACGGCAAGACACCCTGCAAGTGAATAAGTGAATCTTGCTCAGGGACATTGAAAAGAAGATATTGTATCACGATTTGATTGAGAAACTGTAGGCGTAACAGGACGACCTGATTGGAGAGGACGCCATCGAACAGGGGATTAAGAGGATTATAGGCAGTGAAGCACTGCAGCTTTCGGGGAAGCTACAGTGGCTGCGTGGTGGAAGTGAGACAAGACATTGCACCCCTAGGGCCTGTGGAGATGTACCAGTAAACTTTTAGTCACCTGGCTGGCACTCAGGTGCAGTAGAGGGAGGTAGGTGGCAGAGCAGTAACTGCGAGGCCGCGCGGCATTTGTGGCAACGAGCACTGCAATCTTAGGGCTGTCTACAAGAGAGCGAGAGGCAAAGGATGGGGAACAGTCAAGATGGCCATTGAACTGGTTGTGCTTTGCATTGAAGAGTGAACATTTGCACTGAGATGATGTGAATTAATGTGGATAAAGTGAATAAAAAATAAAATAAAATAAAAGCTTAATGCATAAAGCAAGAATATGCACTGTGATTTCAAGCACAATGCGGACATTACAGGGGAGAGAGAGGCTAAGATGCGGGCAATACAGTGTCCAGATAAACCCAATACGTTACCATAGAGATTACAACAAAATCAAGGGCGAGACATTGTTGAAAGAGAAGAGACCACTGGCAAAATCGGAGGGCTGGGGGCATCGCTGGGTACCGGAAAAGCTGGCAAAGGTGAAGAGAAAAAGAGGAGGCTGGTAAACACTGCATTTTTAGTCCCGTCACGAAGGAATATCCATACACGGAGAGAGAAGAGATAACAAGAAAGTGTACGATTCCTTGCCTGACTTGACTGTGTTGAAACGAAAAAGACTGACGTGTACGTAGGTGGCTGGGACAGCACTGCATCTTTAGTCGCAATATGGAGAGCCAGCAATACCTCGACTAGGTTACGAATTGCGCACAATGAAGCTGTGCGTCACCGTAGCGTAGATACTCGATGCAGTCTTGGTCTCAACATGACCAGCGATTATGGCCTCGAGTGTCTTCACCAAGTCATGAGATATGCATAATACATCATATTATGTAGCTGCATAAATCGAGGCATCAGAGAGAGTACGCAACTAAATGGGGCAGTGAGGAGGCAAAGTTGCACTGCAATCTAAGTCCCAGCATGATGACTCTGATATCCAATACAGGACACAGCTCAGCACCAACCTGCAACTCGGCCGAGTAGTGATAGTGTCTGTAGTACAGTACTACCTTACTCTACGGCCCCTTCTGAACTGCACAGATATTCCTCACAATATTCAGATGGGGCGTAAGAATAACACTGCATTCTTAGTCCCAGCACAATGACATTCAAGCGATGGAGGCCTCGGGGCACCAAGGATATCCCACAGAAGAATCACCGGGGGGTATGGCACATGAAATTCCAAAACCCATGTCAGTATGCAGACCTTGTCGTGAAAATTTTGCTTTCAGCTATCCTCCACTGCTTTCTTAACCTACTGTTGATGACCGAAATCGCCATTCCACACCTGCTGCAATCAAAGTGATTGGTTTACTGTATACGCTCGACATCCATGAAATTATCATGCAGCCCATACGGTATTTCAACATTTGTCCCATGTTCAACCAGCTTCCGGATGAAAAATTTTCTGCACTGCTTTCTTAATCCACTGTCGTGCACCTGGACTGATGTTCTGTCTAATTTTGGCAGGTGGTAGCTTAGATGATTGGGAAAACACGCTCCTTTGTCGAGTAGGAGTCTGGGGAGTGTGCCCTCCAATTTGGATTCCTTCAGGTCCTACACCCACCTTGAAGTGAAAAATTTTCTGCCTTCACTGCTTTTTTAAACCATCCTCGTAGAGTGGACTTGGTATTCACCTGTTGTAGTCTTCATGGGTGGCTTACAAAAACTGTCAGCGTACTCTGCACAGCTGTTCTCATTCGTACAGAAGACTTTACGACCCTGGCTCTTCTGAAGCTAGGGATGTCTTTGAGGTGGGATGCTTTTAAATTTCGGTACCCGAGAGTTTCTCATGCACTGCATTCTTAACCTATTCTCGTTGATTTGAAGCCTGGTGTTAAGTGACCGCGCTGTTATAATTCTGATGATATACATGGTATCTCAGCCACGCTTGAATGGACTTGATAGACCTGACCCTCAGGATATCTTCCTGAAGCGTACAGGGATCAAGGATTCAATGCACTGCTTTTTTAATCTCTACTCATGCATCCGCAAACATGCTGAGGTTGAGCTCTGGCATAGGACTGCACTGCTTTCTTACTCCCCCTTCGAGGACTCGATAAGTCAAATCTTATTCAAAACCATGGCTCTACCCAGGCTAGATATCCGAGGGGGTTATTGAAAACCTACCACTAGCCCAGGCACGCCAATATTACAATAGTCAACAACACACCATATTGATTTTTTTTTAATCTCTTGCCAGGCACACAGACATCGCTCAGCAAGCTGGCTGTCATGCTCCAACTCCTGTATCTGGGAAGGCGGTATAATTGCAGTGCCAAGGCAGCATCTCCCATGTCCACGATTCTGATCGTTGCTCACGAAGTGCAAGTCATTGGTGATCGAAGAGAATGTCATGCAAGTGATGGGCCAATATGAAAAAAGATCATATTTGCATCGCTATAGACCGGCTCTTAGTCTAGCAGTTTAGTGGCACATCGTCTAGTAATAAGTCGCCCATCACCTCTCCCTTCTAACCCTACCCCTCCCGTGAATATCCCTCTCATGTCTCACCTTGTCATTATTCCTCGTAAACCTCTTCTCACAGCTTGAACATGTAAACCTCCTTACTCCCAAATGGTACGCATTCACATGTGCCTCCAGGTTCATGTTCCTCGTGAACCGCCTATCACATCCCGCGTACGTACACTCGAATTTCGCCTTTGTTGTGGCTAGCACTGTTGGACGAGCGAGACAGGCTTCGTCGAGCGTGTCAAAGTGATATGTTCGGATGTGTTTCTGACAATCCTTGTCGGAGGAGAAACCGAAGGGAGCGAGAGAACAGCCGGGAGTTGTACAAAGAAAGGGACGGTCATGACGGTTGGCATGATTGTTCCGTGCTATGGATGTATCAAACCCGTCGTGGAAGAAGTCGCATGCCGTTCTGTCGCATTTATAAGGATTATGTCCGTACAACTCCTTCATCTCTTCTTCATCCTCATCGGTGTCGGCACCTTCCACAGCGTTTTCAATCATTTCTCGATTCTTGCTGAACGCCTCCCTCAGCTCCTGAATGCTGACCAGATATCGTTCCTTAGTGAGGTATTTGTCGTGTCGAACGATGTGTGTCCAAATACACACCAGTGCATGATAGAACGGGCGGTCCATAAAACTCTTACAGTATTCCTTTGCTGTTGCTATTTCCTGCTCTACTTCGTCAATTGCACCTTCGCGAGGCCTTGTAAGCCCATTCACGAAAACAGAGCAGAATTGGTTTAGTGTGTTGGAAACTCGTTCGTCAAAGTCTGGTCCTGTGACTGGGTCCCTGAACAAGCAAAGTCCCCTTTCGATCAACGCTGCGAGATGGGCAGGCCACATAGAGACGGCATAATCCTGGAAAGAATAGCCTCCTGTATCGACAACACGCCGTCTTTCTGTATCTTCAAAGGATGGGTTGAACCAGTCCAGACAGAGGTATTTCAGACAGAGAAGCGTCATCTCGCACTCGATGGCCTTCTCGTCCAGTTTCTCCTTCGTCAACACAAAGCTACAGCTGTCAGTTGATAGTCTATACCGGGAGGTGAAACCTACGCTCTAGCAGTGTTGTGAACAAACTCTAGTCCTTTCCCCTGAACGACATACACCAACGATCCGCAAACGTCACGAATATCCATTCGCAGACGTCCTGCATTCTTGTCGAACCGTATAACCCCGTCTACTACCGTGATATCGAGAGCTGCCTGGAGTTCATGCCACATCAGAGGCCGTTTAGCGCAAGCCAACCACCCAAAGATCTTTTTTGCTTCGGACCATGTATTTGGGTGTAGCGTTTTTTGCAACCTCGTAACAATTGCTGAGTAGCTACGGCAGCATCAGAGACATGTTCAGAGAGCGATAGGACTGTACTTACATGTCATCCAATTCTCGAGGGAAAGAGTTGTTGCTCAGCTCGTATCTCACCCACCGAGCATTTGGCTGGGCGAGAAGATTTTGCATAACGAGAAATGCAAACAGAAACACACCTAAACGAAACGATTAGCGTCTTGCCACCTCTCAAGGAAGCTCTCTTACCGTCAGAATGAGTACAAGCCATTCGTTCAGCTTTCCAAGCATCCTCCTCGGTAAGGTTATACTTCAGCTTCAAGATCTCTCTCTGTCTCTTGACATATATCTCAATATCCTTCTGTGTCTGCTCTGGCTTGATGTCATAGACTTGGACTAGATCTTCGGACTTCAGGTCGACGAGGTCAGACAATGGCGTACTAACGAGTAGTACACGAATCTTTCCCGGCTTGTAACTGTCTGCTTTCTTGACGATCGTCTTGATACATTCCACAAGACGACTTCTCTGGAAGGCATCAAGCTCGTCTAGACCGTCAATTACCAGGAACTGGGTCATTCTCTCATCGCAAAATAGCTCAATCAGAGACTTGGCTTGGGATTCGTCTTCGAGGGTGACACGACCGTTGACCATTTTCTGGTAAAGAATAGGGAGAAAGCTTTTCTGTTTCTCAATCATTTGCGTCAAAAGAGATTTGCAAATGGCCAGGAATCGAGGTTCTTTCAGAGGCTCATCAATATCCCTGCAGTAGAAGTAGCTTGTTTTAAAGTCCTTCTTCTTTGCTTTGAGGTGTTCAACCATCATAGAGGCCAGAACAGACTTTCCTGCTATGTGTTAGTGTATGAGATATATCACAACAGAGTCAACTTACCTGCTCCTTTCTTTCCGTTGATCCAGAGTATCGAAAACTCAGGCGTATCAGCGTTCATCCAGTCATCAACCTGATCTTCCGTCAAAAGCCATCTTCCTGTCTCAGGATAGTCTTTGTGAATGCTCTGAAACCGATCATGTAACTGTGTCTGGCTCTCTCTTACACCAGCACTGTGAAGCCAGTCGAGAACCTGTCTGTACTGCAGATCCTTACGATCTTGTTCCTTTTGATCTGATTCCAGAAGTTGTTTCTGTCGGTGTTGTTCCTGCCTGGCTATGAAGTCGGAAACCTCGACAAAATGGTGATTGCTGCTCAGGACAAGGTCGTTGATCCGGCCTTGAGTACTGTTGAAATTCTCACCGATTTCTGCAAGCTGATGATCAAGTCGTGCGTAGTTCTCTTGAGATCGCATGATGTGACCGTTGATGCGACTGTGACTGTCCCGGCTCATCTGATCCTGGATACTGGTGATAAGTGCCCTGAGAAACCTCTCGTGGTCTCTGATGGTCCGTAACAATGATTGGTACTCATTGTCGTTGTAGTCTTCCCACTTGAGTTTGAAGATTCTCCTCCAACCTGCGTTTGTTAGTCCAGCGCAGTATGGTCTGTATGCTTCGAAATACCATTTGATTCGAACAGTTTCAGCATCTGTTTATGAAAACATAATATGTCCTGATAGACCCAAGCCAGAAATATCTTGGCGTCGGCATGCTGCGTCAAGAGGTCGTGGTAGCTTTCAAGGAGTGGTAGATGTCGACCAAAGCCGCGATATGATTCCAGAACACAGTCAAGAACTCCAACATCTTCTCGGGCCATCTATATCGGTGTCAGACTAGTCACATTGCACCATGCCTAAGGTTACTACTCACCACAAGAATCGCCCTACAAGAACCCCATACGTAGCCAGAGAGACCTGGTATATTGATGTTGGCCGCATGACAGGCCTTGTCGAATTGATCAAATGTATCCAGGAAAGACGCATATCGGTTAAAGTTGACAATCGTCTTACTCTTGTCTTGGTCATTTTGAATGTCGAAGATCTGCTTCTGAATCACCTGAAGCGTCGTGTTGGAGAAGCGCTCAAGCTGACTCTCGGTTGTAGATGCCTGGAAGTCTTGCAATGCCTTGAGCAGAACTTCTTCAGCGGTAGAAGTCATGACTGCGTTTTTGTCATCGCTTCAATATACAGCAAAGGAGTTTGAATTCGTTGATCATTGTTCGGGAAGAGGATCTCAAGGGCAGGTAACCCAGTTCAAGTTGAGACCAAAAGATTGCGGACCATGTGAGCGAACCAGGCTTAGTAGCTTGCAAGGCTGAATCCTTCAATGCACTTTCATCCTTGTCACGCGTCATATTAAGGCTCATTAATGGGGTCATCTCCGAGACAATCCCTGTCCATTTGCTTACCCCCCTTGTCTCACTGGGCGTTTAAAGCAGTTCAGCTCGTGGCTTCGCCTCCGAATCTCTGCATCCTTTGCCCATTGTGTGCCCAATAAAAGGCAATTTTGAGCCGCATTTGCTGACGTGGCAGCTTTAAAAAGCAGTGCAACCTGGTTTTCCCTCTGACTCGAGCTGGAAGGGTGGACAAGGTAAAAGGGATTCAGTTTGGAACTACTGTGAATTGACACATGAGCGTTGAATCTTGACTCGAGATAATCATGTCGCTCTCTGTTATACTAAATTCGGAACGACAACAATTGGCTCCAGCCGTTGGACAAGACCAAGGCTTTGGGTGAGTTGATTGATGAATTAGAAGCTGATATCTGTCAATGTACATCTGCTAAGATGGAGTAGATTCCTTCCAGTACTTGGCCAATTAGACGATTACTTGCAAGAGTTTGATTTTCTTCGTCAAGATGGCCCCTATGATTTGAAATCTGGTGTCACAGCAGGAGATGTTGAACAGCCTGTTGCATACGACAACCAGGCCATGGACATGATGATCCAGGGATCCGAGACATGGGCCAATAACTTTCTTCACGTGGATCATTCGTCCACTCATCTGTCTCTGCCAATGGGACATGCTCCGAATATTGATATCGAAATGGCCAACGGGGATAATCGATCAATATCGAGCAGGTCGCCGTTCGAAGCATCACAAGACGAGGAATGGGTCTGCTACGGAATGGTATGTTATCTCGTTCCAGTCAATATCTGATGCTGATGTTTTGTCGAGATCCATCATGTTGAGACTCTTCTCCTTGGGAAAATGAGCAACATCCAGAGTAAGATATCAGCTCCAAGTGAACCAGGCGGCCGAATGCGCATGTTTCAGAGGCTCGCCCTCAAACCCGCCCCGAGAAGCGTCTTTCTTCATTTCCCCGATGATGCCATGTTTGGACGTCTGCAACTTAACCATGCTCTAACAGACGCTTGGTGTGCGCTTCTCACATCTACAGATCTGCAGTTCGAAGCCATAGGTCTTGTCAAGAGCATCCAGAACAGGATTGCAAGAGTCGTCAAAGCACATGATGCAATCGTCCACGTCGACATCAACATCTACGGACCCAAGAGTAAAAGCGAGGAGATTGGGGAAAGGTTGTCGAATTATAAACTCTGGCTGCAGCGACCAGACTATCAGTGGAAGAAGTATCCTTACCTGAACCCACATATTATTCGATTTCCGGGGCTTGAGGATGGTGTCCAGCCGGATATCTATACCGACGAGGCTACTGGAAAGCTTGGGCCTGGTGACCGGGTGCAGGCGATGGTGGCGGAGATCCAAAACTCGACACATAGAGCCGACGGGTTGGAGAGAGTGTCAGGAGACGCCAGAATTCAGACTGAGCTTCTCGAGTAAGAACTTGTTTGAAACACTGGGACAGAATCATACTGACTATCATAGACACCAAGAACAAGCCCTGGCTTTTATGCTGCAGCGAGAGTCTGGAAACGTCCCAGAAGAGTTTTGCCTATGGAGACACACCGTTATAGAGGGCCAAGAAATGTATGAACTCGATACAAGATATCAAACGCATACTGACACTCGATAGGTATATACATCGTATCACCAAGACTCGATCCACGTTGAAACCTCTCGAAGCTGGAGGTGGCATCTTGGCTGATGACATGGGCATGGGTAAATCGCTTTCAACGTTGGCACTGGTTGTGAACACAATGGCGGAAGCTCAGAAGTGGGCTGAGGAAGAATCAAGCAATACTTACTCCAATAGTGAGATCAAGGATTACACACGGTCGACGTTGATTGTTGTTCCATCGGCTTGTAAGTGATAACTCTGAACGATATGGCTGAACTGAGCTGAACTAACCTGGCAAGTACTCATCAACAATTGGACAAACGAAGTTAAAGTGTGAGTATCAGATGAACTGGCGGATATTACATTACTTACAAAAGTAGGCATCTCGGAGACACAGTCCGAGTCATGAGATACCATGGCCAGCAAAGAGAGCGGGACCTCAAGAAACTCGCTGATTCAGACATTGTCTTGACGACATACAAGACTCTATCGACAGATTTTGCATCCAACAAGAGTCCGTTGCATGAGCTGTTCTGGTACAGAGTTGTACTAGACGAGGGTATGTCTGGCCCATCATTAATCTCTGGCCTACTATCAATAACTGGCCAGCTAACATGATCTAGCCCACGAAATCCGTCGCTCTACGACAACGTTCCACAAGACATGTGTCAAAATCAATGCGAGGTCTAGATGGTGTCTTACTGGAACGCCCATCCAGAACCGACTTGAAGATATCGCTTCCCTTCTTGCCTTTCTCCGTGTCGAGCCATTCTCAAGAGTATGGCAATTCCGTCGCTTTCTTAGTGTCCCCTTTGACAACGGCGATGCTATCGCGAAAGAGAGACTCGTTATCCTCTACGACTCACTTGTTCTCAGACGTACAAAACAGATCTTGAGATTACCCGGACAAAAGGAAATTGTCAAAGAACTGGAGTTGTCGCCAGATGAGAGGGCTCAGTATGACTTCATGAATGGTGTACTTGATCGCTGTCTCCGCCAGGAAGTCAATGTCCGGCAGAACAGACCGAGATTCGGCTTATTCCAGATCTCTCTCCAGCTTCGCATTTTCTGCAACTACGGAACACATCAGAATTTGTTTTCGAAAAAGAAAGACATTCTTGACGATACCGAGGCACTTCTTTCAGAGATTGCCCTTGACGCAGAAAAGCAGTGCATCAACTGCAAGCAACCACGGCCACTCGTGAGTCTACACGATCCACGAGGCAGTTTCATCGAAGGATGTGCGCATGTTTTGTGTTTGGAGTGTGAGGAGGGACCAGCAAATAGTCAGAACGTGGCTGGGAAGAGACAGTGTCCAATCTGTTCAAGAACGAAAAAGAGAAAGACTAAAAAGGCGGATAAGACTGCCTCTGAAGAGACGGATGTGGTAATGCAAGATGCGGGACATGAACCAGTGAATGAATATTTCAATACTACGGGGTATTCAACCAAGTTGACAGAATTGGTCAATGATGTCAAGCAAGCCATGGAGGAGACAGTTATGGGGAAGAAGGGGCAGTTGACCAAGAGCAAAAGGTAAGCATATCTCCCTGGAGTATAAAGCAGAGACTGACCGTTTCCCTACAGTATCATCTTTTCTTGCTGGACGAGGACTCTTAATCTGATCGAGATCTATCTCGATAGAGAAGGCATCAAATACCTCCGCGTGGACGGCGAATGTCCTCTTTCTAAACGACAGCATATCCTAGATCGATTTGCAAAAGCTGGTGGGTGCCAAGTCATGCTCATGACGACAGGCACAGGTGCATTCGGGTATGTTGTCTCTACATGCCAACCGAACACCACTAACTGGATAGACTCAACTTGACTGCTGCGAATCGTGTGTTCATCATTGAACCGCAGTGGAATCCTAGCGTGGAGAACCAGGCTGTTGCACGAGCGATACGTCTGAAGCAGCGAGACAAGGTTGTTGTGACGAAATACGTAATGAAAGGGACAGTCGAACAGGTACGTATTCAGGGTTTCTTATGCGTGCATTGCTAACGATGGGATAGGAGATGAGGTCGCAGCAGGATAGGAAGAAGTATGCGGCTCAGGCAGGATTTTCCAAGGAGAGAAGCTAGTTGGAAATAAAGGTGTCGAGTGCCATGTAATTTATGGGAACCTCTTCGAGGCGAGCCTAAGAATGCAGTGCTGATGTGTCTGCATATGGGGCTTAGACAGGGGCTGTGAAAAGTGATGGAAGGCGTCATGTTGTGTCGTGGGAGAACTGGATGGACCTGAGAATGCAGTGTTTGTCACGTTCTAAGGAGAATATGTACTAGAGAGGCATCGGTAACATTGTAGGTATGGTTGGATAGGTTGACACATCCATCAGCTACTATGCAAACTTTGAGACAAAAGCGGTGATCGACTGGCTAGGAGGCCTCTTATCCCTGAGACATTCAGGCATTTGAGAAAGCAGTGCTGGTACCGTGTCAAGACGGCGTGAATGGCAATGCAGGTGTGGTTGAAGGAGACACAACGTTAGCAGTCAAGACCACTTTCTCCTGTACCGGTAGAAGACATGAATAAAAAGCAATATTTTTCGGAAAGCAACATAGGTGCAGTGCTGGGTACAGTAGAGAATATAACTGCCATTCTCGAGATGGGCTAAAATTGCAGTGCTGTCCTCAATCTTTAATGATCTGCATGGGTGGGGGTTAAAGAAGGCTTAAGCTGGGCTTGTTCCTAAAGGGCCTAAGAATGCAGTGCTGAGTTCGTGTTCGGGTTGTTATTGGTGACACGTTAAGTAGCATGACAGGGATACAGTAGTGTCCATCATGATCAGAACAGGACTAGAAATGCGATGCAATCAGGCTCTGCGATCAGGAATACCACCAGGTGCAAGGTAATAATATGAGGGTATCGTGACTGCGGAACTCAGTGTAACTGACAAAAAAACAAGGATCAGAATTGAACATCAACATCAATGCTCCGTACGTTGCAGTCATATACTAACTAACATGACACAGTCAACGTTGGGATTTTCAATTCAATAAATAAGGAAGACATGGATCAACAGCATTGATTGTGTAGTAAAGAAATGCCTCTCAAGTTACTTTCTTACTTCTTTGGTGCTCTAGCAAGAACAGTTCCATATCTAGAATAAGTGCCATCCTTGGAAGCAACGAAATCATCCACCTTGAGACCCGCGCTGGCTTGGAACACACAGATAATGTCAGAGCCTCCGAACAAGAATGTAGAAATCTCATCTCCCTTCTTCAACTTATCTCCTTTCTTGATCGACAGCTTGACCGAGGAAACCATGGCCATACCGATCGGGAGGACAGCAACCTTTCCGAGATGCTCATTCTCGATGACCACCATGCCACGTGTCTGGAGGAACTGGTAGCCCGGGGTGTCAGGGGCATCTGGGTCACACATGACTCGGATGGGGTGACACTTGGCGTCGACTTGGAGGTAAGCAGCTCCTTGGATGTTCTTGGCTTCGAGAACAGTGCCGGAGACGGGGGCATGCTGGCGATGGTAGTTGTACGTGTTGAGGAAGGCGTGCATCCAGACACCACCCTCGAAATCTCGCGCGTACTCACTGCCTTGAAGAAGTGATCCAATTGTCCAAGGCACATTCTTGATCATGACGATACCGCTGGCGTCAATGTTGACGATACTGTTGTCGGCGATGGAGTTGTCATACGTGCAATCAGCAGGATACGTGATAACATAGTCATCGTCAGGAGAGTCGATAGGTCGAGCTCCAGGCTTCAAGTGGCGGGAGAAGAACTCGTTGAAAGTTCTGAAACCACCAGGGGGGACGAGTGCTTCGTCATAGCTGTACAGGGGAGAGTGCTTGAAAGTCTCAAGGGACTCCTCTGTGATAGAAGCGGTAGTGTCCATGAACAGGCCGATGAGCTGAGCAAACACGACGATCCATGAGGACAACCATGTAAGTGGCTGGCCGACCTGGTCAGGTTGGATGGGTGTTTGGAGACCCAGTAGAGGCGGTTGGTCCAGCACAAAGTAGAACATGCAGAGAATATCATAGATATCCTTGCCCTCAAAGTTCTCATGAGGAATCCACTTGAGTAGATCATTGGCAAAGACAAGAAAAGAGCGAGCATCCACAATGCCGAGCTTATCCATGAACTTGGGGATCTTCTGACGAGCATTGGTAACAGCTTCGTCTAAAGCTCCAGCCTGGACCTTCTCGAGGTAGCCGATGAGAACAATGATGATGGGGTTGAAGATGGTGGGAGAGTCGCCGATGATAGGCATGGCGGGGGGAAGAGTGAAGCCATTACGGACTTTGCGAGCAGGTGCTTTGAAGGAGGGAGGGACTTGATAGGAGGGAGGTGGCTGGAAGCCGATTTGCTCATCCGGGGCAGTGGGGAGACCAGACATGATGCTGTATAAAGATTGGGGGTGTAAAGTGAAGTGTGTAAGTTGGATGTTCTCCTGGTTGAGATGAGGTGATATGGAAGTAGATTACGGCTGATGAGATACTGGCCTTTATAGATGCTTTTACAAGAAGGCGAAGAGGTCCAGAGGTTGCTCATGCAACTATCGCATTTCTCACTAGGAACCTCCCGACGGCCCGCCTGTCTTAGATTGACCGGTATTACACAACATTGGTGTCTTGTTCATGTCTCAAAACCCCGCTATTCTCGGGCCGTTGTTGGGTTGTGTCGCTTGTGCAGGGGATGATGGTATGACCTTGAGTTGGTCGAGTTGACTTGAGTTGCTGTTGGTTTTGATTTTCTTAACACTACCAACAAGCGCTTAATCAGAGCGTCTTTGCTATAGTAGATTGCTTTCTATTTGGTAGTCGTCTTAGTAGATACCATCACATCCGCCATCAGGAAGACATTAGTCCCAACAAGACACTATGTCTCTTAATCGGATCGTCGGTTTCACAAACATGCATGTTCATGTGTAAAACAAGCTGCCGTTCAGAGCGGGCACCAGTCAATCTCGAGATCCAAACCACAATACATAACCACAAAGTCGACTGAACGACAATTACGAGTTAGCACATGTCCTATATTGGGTAAGATAGTCAACAAGAGGCGGGCTGAAATGCGCACTGAAGCCCAAGCAATGTCTCGCAACGTAGAAGCTGGCATTTTGAAAGGTGGAACTTGCGGTGGCACAGGGAAAACGCGCATAGCTGGTACGATGCTTTAACGTAGACTGGTGGTATCGAGCTTGACTCCTTGCATATAACCCCGCAATGACCGAGTGTTTTTGTTTGACCGGTTGGACAATGGAGGAGTCTGGTGCACAGAGGGTAGGGATTAGTGGCAGTTATCGATGTAGGTGTACAGAAAGGGGAGTGAGGCTTGCGTTTGGTGTCTGTGATATGTGGCAGATATACATATCACACAAGACAAAATGAATACAATATGCGATGGCTGGCTGTATTCAATGTTAATTGGCGATTGTTATGATGAGTTGAGGGAATGGGACTCGCTAGTTTGACTAACTAATCAGAGAAAGCAACACTTTCTTGGTTATTCTATACTATCACTTCCCTGTTTTGCAAACACGATCCTCAGAAATGACATCTCCACGGTGTCAATCATTATTTGACAGGCCTCTGATGACTGTGTCGACCTGATCACAGATTAATCCTTTGGTTCTGAGCGGTGTGACAACATGGTTGACGTTCGTTGCTTCAGCTATTGCTCATGTTGACTCCCTTGATATCTGATGTCAAGAGCGTCCTATCTTCCGGAGGGCCTGTCAAGTACTTCTAAAAGCATCTCAGAATAATAACTGATCAATTCCATCATTTATATCAACCTATATGAGACTCCTAAATACAAGCAAGCAAGCAAGCTTTTCATCACCTCATCACCAATCACCCAACAAGAGCTTTCTTCACAATCTCAACATCCTCACTTGTACCACAGACCAACCCAGCCCTATCATCACAGCTCTTCAAAGTCTTGTCCAGAATCCTCGATCCATCCGCCGGATCGACAGCGAGACCTCCAGCACATTCAATCACCAGCGCTACAGGGAGTAGCTCGTACAGTGTTCGTAGCTTGGCCTTGCTTTGCGCTGTGACTGGGGAGATGTACACGCCGTGGCCCTTGACCAGCGCGTGGTAGAGATCAGGGATAAGACCGCCGGAGTATCGAAGTGTGTACTTTTCACGAATGAACTTTGAGATCAGGCTCATGTACTTTTCGTCCTCTGCCGCGGATCGCAAGTTCGCAGGTGCAAAGTATCGCGTTTTGAACGGAGCCTCAGAAAAACGTATGTTTGGTCGAGTCACACTCAGAGCATCGCCGTCCATGCCAACTTCGAAGCAGAGGGAGGTAGACCCCGGGATTCGAAGAGCAACGACTGCGAGGGTTCGTGGACCAAACACACCAAGAATAGCGGCAACTTGCTTCTCGGCTGGTTGAGCCACAGCGGTGGCGCCGTCCCATACGCCGATGATGGTTCCTACAGACCAGTTGGGGCCGATGATGGAGCTTCCGTCGAGAGGATCAAACGCAACGGTATAGTGCTCGGAATTGTTGCTGGCATTGCCGTTGTGAGTACGCTCAACGGGGTCTTCTTCACTGCTGGCAGTTGCAATAGCAGGACTATTATCAATCGCGTCTCGTAGAATCTTCTCCGCCAGCACGTCGACGTTCAACTGTTCATCCCCAAAAGCATTTTCTGTGCCCACGATGGAAACATCGCTTGACGATCTCAGGCCTTTACCAATGCCAGCAATGGCAGTCAAAAGGTTTGGTAGAACAGAGTCCCTCAGATTAGATCGACCCTCGGGGATATGAGATGAGAGAAAAGATTTCAGATCGGTCTTCGTAGGTGTCGCCATTGTGTATGATGATGAAGAGTGAATGAGGTATAAAGCAGTGTTTTTGACATGGGAAATTGACGCAATGGTTGATTACCAGCTCGAGTTAGACCCAGTAGCATGGATTGCTAGTGTTAAGACAGACCAGTGAGGGAGGGAGATAAGGGTTAGCGGGGATCTCGAAGGGGAGAAGTACCGAGATAGGGCCTGATGATGTCAGAAGACGTTGAGTTGATAAGGCACATTTGCCCATTGGGTCGTGATGCAAACGGTGGTTGTGGATGAAGTCAAGGATGCCAAGACCGAACACCGTTGGACACGTGGTGACGTTTACCAATGAGTTGCTGTCTCAGCCTGTTCCCTTATCGTGATGCATCAGTCGGAAGCCTGATTAATCCTGTGGTGTTGACAGATTGATGCCATTACCGGGGAGTCTTCATTGCAACATCTGTCAACACCACGCCATGATTTATACATCAGTCTTCATTCCACCTCGCTGGATCTCAATCCCCGATATTTTATCCTCATGTATCGCCGATGTTCGTCTGCTAAATCTTAGCAATTCTTCCTGATGACCTTCCTTCCACTACGTCTAGCAATCACGACATGGCTCACCGACGATCCCCCGCAGTGACACACCAAATAGGCAGGTCGACAAGATAGACTTGCTTGTAGCTGAACCAAAAAACCGGAAATCCAGACTAAACTACAAATACTCATCATTCTGTCATGGACATGGGCAGCTGATACTGTACTGCCCTGACAAAACGATCAGCGGTATAAGTTGGGTGTCCTCCCCAACGCTCTGATCCATTACTACCTTGTCTACTGCACGACCCCTCAGCTCAGAATGCGTCACCTTCATCTTCCCCTTGTTGCACTCCTCGCCAAACATGCATTTGCGGCACCGAGCCAATCTGAGCCGCGTCTAGGTGGCGTTGCATCCGAAATTGACATTTGCAGCAAAATCGGCACCGAGATCCTCAAAGATGGAGGTAACGCCGCTGACGCTACCGTTAGTACCGTCCTCTGTGTAGGTGTGGTCGGCATGTATCACAGTGGAATTGGAGGAGGCGGGTTCATGATTGTGAGGTCTAAGAATGGGACATATGAGTTTATAGATTTTCGAGAGACGGCACCAGCCGCTGCTTTTGAGGACATGTATAACAACGATACTGATTTGAGTCTCTACGGTGGTTTGGCAAGGTGAGTTTACTGAGGTTATTGACGAAGCCTAGCTAACGAATACTAGCGGCGTGCCTGGTGAGCTTCGAGGATTGGAATATCTACACAACAACTACGGCAACCTTTCCTGGGCTGATGTAGTTGCACCAGCCATCAAGGTTGCTAGGGAAGGATTCAGAGTCAGCGAAGATCTCGTCAAATACATGGACTCCGTATCCGATAATGCATTTCTTACGGATGACCCAACATGGGCGATTGATTTCGCTCCTCAAGGTCATCGAGTCAAACTAGGCGAGACCATGACTCGGAGACGATATGCCGACACTCTTGAGACTATCGCGAAACATGGCGTGGATGTCTTCTATACCGGTGCTATCGCAAATGCGACAATTGCTGCTTTGCAGAGAGAGAATGGAACCATGACTGTCGATGACCTTGCGAATTACACAGTGGCCCTTCGAAAACCAGCCCAGATCGATTATCGAGGATATAAACTGACTGCCTGTAATGCTCCTTCAGGAGGAGTTGTGGCTCTCAGCGCATTGAACATAGTCAACAACTATAATGACTTTACTGATCCTGATCGTGTCAATTTGACTACTCACCGCCTCGATGAGGCTATCCGTTTCGCTTATGGACAACGTACAGAGCTTGGTGATCCTAGTTTCGTCGAGGGTATTGACGAGTACACGGATTCCATGCTGACTCCTGAGACCGGCAATATCATTCGGAACAAGATTTCCGATACCAAGACTCAGAATACTTCGTGGTATAACCCCGACGGTATCGAGTCGTTGGATACCCCCGGCACAGCGCATGTTTCTGTTGCGGATGCTGACGGGATGGCTATATCGTTGACAACAACAGTGAATCTCCTGTTTGGATCAAAGTTGATGGTCCCGGAGACGGGAGTTATTATGAACAACGAGATGAACGACTTCAGCATCCCTGACTCAAGTAATGCTTTTGGATACATCCCCAGTCCCGCAAACTATATCCGACCTGGAAAACGACCTTTGTCATCCATCTCCCCCGTGATCGTCGAGTCTCCCAATGGTCTACTCAATTTCGTCATCGGCGCCGCAGGGGGAAGTCGAATCATCACAGCTACCATCCAAAACATCCACAACGTACTTGACAGAGGCCTATCTACCGCCGAAGCACTCGCCAGTCCGAGATTCCACGATCAGCTGAGTCCGAATCTGATATCCTTCGAGTATGCATACGATAACAGTACTGTTGCGTATATGAAGGATCTGGGACATAATGTTACGTGGTTCGCCCCGGGGACCAGTGCGGCCCAGGGAGTGAGGAGGTTGAGTAATGGAACGTTCGAGGCGTCAGGGGAGCCGAGACAGAAGAATTCGGGAGGTTATGCTGTGTAAGGGTGGAGTTGCTTAGACTTGATGTTGTCTGTTAGTACTAGCAACTATGATTGAATCAATCACATACCACGATCCTATCAATCTGTTTAGATGAGAAATTTGCAGTATGGGCATTTGAAACAGATTGGGGTTTTCTGTTTGAAGTATTCAACATAGCCTAGTGCTGTTTTTCTTCCAATGCACTTAGAGAAGCGCCTCTCATGTGTTTATTGATTATCCTACTTACCATCTAAATCAGTGAGTGGTCTGTGGCAACTCCTCGAATGTATATATATAACTTCTGAAACCCCTGAGCATTTGCCTTGAACTCCTGTTGACTGTTTGATAAAGACAGACAACGAAGGTCTTTAAAGAAGGGTAGGAGAATGGAACCCGTGTGGACCTGCTGCATATCATGTCAGGTTATGTCGTGCCGGGTCGCGATGGCCAAGACAGGCTCCTAAAATTCGCTACCAGTACACATTCTTGGAAGCGAGAATGGCAGAGGAGGGTCACGAGAGGCCAGTGAAGCGGTTGTTGACCTGGGACCACGGCAGCACCAAGTTATGGAAGAGGGGTTTTTGACCTTATCCCCAAGCCCGGGAGCGAGGTGTAACCAGTCGCTGTTCTACATGACAAGGATAATTTCGAGAAGGAATTCATGGAGATAGAATTGTGAACTTTAAGGGTATCCACCGCAGAGTTGAAGTATAGAAACTTGACGCCAAGGACTGGGAGAAGAGAAAGAAGATAGGAAAATAACAAGACAAACCCCTTTTCCACCTTCTCAGAGCCATCCCATCCCCCCTCCCCAACCTTTTCAAATAAGCACGACTCGAAAATCGCACAGCCTGACATTGTCTGATGAATAAAGCGCAATCGAGCCAGTACGCCTGGACATCCTAAAGCTGAACATTTACCCTTCACTCGATTCCATCCTTGTTCAGACGCATAAAGTCAATCCTGCTCGACGTGGTGTTGAAAGTGGTGCGGCGCAACTTCGAGTTAGCTGTATCACAGGGCAGTATTAGAGGCCCAAGAACAAGAAGGAGTTGGCATACCAGGAAAGTACCGCGAGTGTTGTCCTTCTTACTCTATTAGTGTCGAGTTTTTGGACAGTCTTTAACGTCTGGTTCGTCTCAGCAACCAGAATGCTACTTACACTGTGAATATCATGAAAATGAGCAGTATAGCAACCATATTGATCGAGACATAGATTGCAAAACCGAGAACAAAGAGACGAAAAATAAGCGAGAGCTTCTGTGATTGATCCATCGAGTCGAACTCGAGATCAGGTCGGTTGGCTTCAAGGAATGGTGTTGGTACTGTTCCTGGGTTGAAAACAACATGTTGAGATAAGCGAGTTTAAACACACGAGATCCAACAAACTCCAACAAGCTGCCTCGCACGATAAATTATCGAAGCTAAAAGAAAAAAACCTTGTTTATGCCGTGAGTGAAAGCAGGGTAGTGTAGATCGACCCTTGAGACCAACAGCTCTTGGCAGCAACACAAGAAGCAAAATACGGTAGCTAGCACCGCATCACAGATACGATTCAGGCACAAACCAACCATGAAAAATCTCCCCTAGCATGTGGTCTTTCCATTATACCTGATGAGAGGCAGCCCGCGATGCGTCTTGAGGGTATCTATCCAAGCTGGGACAGCTCTAGCTTCGTAAACTCTTTCTGGATAGGAAAGACTGGATCTCGAGCTGAATAGATTTACAAAGGTCAGAAATGGGTAATGTTCATGCACAACTATGTATGATTCGAGACCTTCTAGAATGTGAAGAACTTAACAGCATGTAGAAGGCGCAGACTCAGACACAGGAAGCAAGATCATCTACCGAACAGGATGGGTTGGGTGTTCTTTTTTGCCAAGACAGCAATGGTAGAAGGTTGGAACAACTTGCTAGCTGAGTATTAATAGAGCTGCTACTGGACATTCGGAAATCACTGGGATGCATGCACTGCCCCCAAGCCACCCTGCAAAAGAGTGGAATAGGCGGTGAGATTTACTTGGAATTCCCATCATAGGAGAGAATGATCAAGAGGTGGGTAGAAGTCGTCCATAGCAGTTGAGACAAGGCGGAAGTCAGGATATGAGAACAATACGTTGTACGTCCTGGCCCTCTAGGAGAGAAACAATAGGAAACAAAACAGGGGGTTAGGTTAACGGGATGTGCTACATTTGTACAAGAATCAGTATAACGAGCCGACCCAGAGGAGGAAAGCAGAAAATACGAGTTCATTCTCAGTCCTGACAATATGGACCTGCTTGTGTTGCCGTTCGCTGGTCCAACCTGAGTCAAGAGAAGGAAATCAGCTCATGCAATTTGCTCAATCGAAGGCGAGAATTTTCTTGAAGGCAATCTGCATCAGGCATTCTGTGAGGGGTATGGAGGCATCCATGTTTCTTTGAAGCCAAGCAGTACATATTCCAAGCCATGAGATGCAGGCGAGGGATGACGAGGGGAGGGTTACTCCTGGCATAGAGATTGAGAGTATATGGTTTGAAAATGAACATTCTCACCCAACAATAGCAGTAGACGTCGTGGCCGAGTGGCCTAAGGCGTACGCCTGCTAATCTTGCTTGCAAGGTAGCAGTTTCAGTGTATCTCTTCGGAGGCGCAGGTTCGAACCCTGCCGACGTCGATTCTCTTTTTGTCTTCTTAACCAAAGGTTATTTTTTTCTTTCTTTCTTTACTGTTCAATGAGTCGTCCTGTTCTATCATTTCTTTCCATTGCCTACATCATTCTTCCTCTTTTTTGTTGTCTTTTGTGGCCTTGTTCTTATTCAGCGTCACTTATTATGAAGTGCCCAACCAAGAGCCATGTTGTGCGTGTATTTTAAGTCGTTCCTGCCTTCCTCGAATACACAGCTCCATCAAGCTGTCTTACATAAATCTACTAAGAAAGTCATGTGATTCTTCTTCCTTTTCCTTTTCCTTTTCCCTTCGTCATCTTCTTTGCCTGATAGCGGTTTGCAAGCTGTCACTGTTCACCTTGCCCAAGTCCGTCCCATTCAACCTCTACACAAAGCACATCAGCCCCTTCATTTTGTAAAACAAAGATCAAGCTCTTGTCTCCTTCATTTGTTATAATTCTTAGTTCCTTTTCTGACGTATCTTCGACCGCCAATACTCGTGCTGCTATCGAGGGATTGGCTAATGGAGTAATGGATATTATCCCGGAAAAGCCTTGATCAAATTCCACAAAGATTTCTATTCGGCCAAACACGATACGGAATCCTCTGCTTTTCGGTGAAATCTCGCGCCGAAGTGGCAGGGTTGCAGTAGGTTGCCACAAAGACGACGTAGAACTGCTCACCACTACAGTATCATCGTCACTGGACGGATCCGAGCCTTGCTCTTGCGTGCTCTTCGAAGGTGTTGCAATCGTCTGCAATCCTCGATTCGAACCCTTGGTGATGGTGCGCTGCGAGGTACTGGCTGAAGACAATGGCAGACATGCCCTTGACTCGATGGGAGCCGGCAATATATTCTGCTTGTCCAACTGGAATTTCGTAATCAAACTCTCCATCTCCCGTGTCATTCCACCAACTATGTCTCGCCAAACCACCAATTGTGCCGCGTTCATCCACTTGACATTTGGAATTGTCCATTTCGGATACATGCGCTGATGTGCTCTGGACAAAGAAAATTGCCCATGTCGTTGGACAATCAGATTGCAGAGGAAACAAGCCGATTTACTACCACCGATGCATCGGGGTGGGGGAACACATGGATACTTCTCATAATGCAATAACAGCTGCACCTCAGCATGGACCCAGCATAAGTCAGTTGAGCCCCTGGGTGTAAATGCCTGTGGTGAGAGTAGCGGTTTCAGTGTGATTCTCTCAAACAGGTTCCGATATCTCTTGGTCGTCGCCATCCTGGCCAAGTCTCTGCACAGGCTGTGATACCTGGCAATCTTGTCAATTTGTGCGACAGTCTTTCTCCCCGATTCTGACAACTTGTTGAGTATTGGGTGTATCTGATCAGCCAGAGATTTTGCCTTTGTGCCGTTGCAGACTTTATTGCAGTACAACACTGCGTTCTTTATATGATGACGACGGTCGCTTTCTGCTGGCTTGACATCCAGGAGTTCTAGTATTTCGGCCAGTTTCACCAATCTTGAACGGACCGACTCGTATGTGTCCCCCGACAAGGCTGGGAGCACCAAAGTCTTGATTCGGAAAAGTAATGATGTCCTCTTGTCTCTCTCCTTTCTTGTCCAACGACTGGGTGCCGGATACCATGGCAGCATCAGTCTCTGCAGTATTCGGGTTTCATTTATCTCCAGCACTTGTCCAAATAGGAGATTATGGGCAGTGTCTTTGTCTAATTTTGCTGCGTTAGCTAATGTAATGATGTTGAATCGATGGACATACTCTCTTGGACACACTTCTCTAATACACGAAGGAGCCCCTGCATCTTGTCCACATCCTTCACACGCTGTAATTTATTGCGAGAGAGTATAATGGCTAGTCCTCTCTGGGGTACTTGTTCAACGCAAACCGCTGCAATTTCATCAAAGCCCTCATGACTATGAGCGATGAACGCAACATGGTCAGCCAGTTGTTGTTCATCTTTGAATTTTAGAGTGTACCCCGAAGCCTCGGATTCTGTCGCATAGTGTTTGTATTCAATCTCTTGGCCGACTACTTGACGTAGCTTGGCCAGCTTTTCGACGGCTTGGTGGAAGGCGATCTGGGTACTGTTCGTCCATAAAGGTGCCATGATACATCGTCCGGACCTATATACCATGCACATTATATATCGTTTTGAAAGTTCCAGATTTCGATAATCTTGGTGGAACTGTGGACAATGTTTTCAATTTCTTGAGAGTTTACTTGCGGAGTACTATTGGTCGCAAAGACTATGCGGGAGGCCCATCACGTAGTGTTGTCACAACATGACTGGCCAACAGCTTATGTCGACGAGTGATGCAGATATGCAGGTTCGGTCAATATTACAAGCATAAAACTTTGCAAATGTTCTTGTTGTACAACTATGTATTGAGACGTATAAGAAACTGAGCTATGCCTATGAATCTAACCCTGCTGCCAAAGAGCAGTCGTGCGTCCCTTTACGCTTACCTTGTCAATCTCAACAACCTCCTCCTCACTTAATCTCCATCCCAAAGCTTCAATCGCGCTCTTCGCTTGGTCCGGATTTCGAATACCAACAACAGGTTGAACGCCCTTGCTGATGTTGTAGTTCAAGGCAACAGACGCGATAGTCTTTCCCCTCGCTTCAGAAATCTTAGCCAATGTCGCGAGTACAGGCTCAATGTCTTTCATGTCGTAGCTACTGAAGCGATGGGTCTTGGGAGGTGGGTTGTCGGCGGTGTATTTCCCAGTGAGCCTACCCTGGGCAAGGGACGAGTAGGACTGGAAGACGATGTTGTTTTCTCGGCATGTGCTGATATTGCCAGACAACTCAGGGTATCGTCGTAAAACACTGAACTCGCATTGGTTGACGGCAAGTGGAATGTTGTACTTTGCAAGCTCGTCGCGGAACTTGATAGTGTCTTCGACCGAGTAGTTGGCAACACCAATAGCTCGGGCTAGACCTTGCTCAACACACTTGGCCATGCCCTGAGCGACGCTGCTGATACTCTGTGGATGGATTGGACCATGGACGAGGTTGACGTCGACATAGTTGAGTTGCATACGCTCTAAGCTAGCCTTGAGACTAATTACTGGCGCATCGATAGGATGGATAAAGTTGGTGATTTTCGTCGGTGTGCTGAAGTATTTGGTCTGGACAACGACGCTGTCTCTTGGAAGATCCTTGACCAACTTCCCCACGATGACTTCACTCTCTCCATTGCCATACGCCTCAGCAGTATCAATAAAATTGATACCGGCATCATAAAGCGTCTTCCAAGCCTGTTCAATAGCAGGCATCTCGCTCTCATCCCAGTTCCACGTCCCCTTATCTCCCCACGGCCAAGCGCCAATGCAGATCGGAGAGACAGAAATAGTGCCCTTTGCTGAGGGAATGGTGATGCGAGTTTTAGGGTCTGGACAGTAATCCTGGGGAAGGATGTTTTTACCAGCCAAGTCATGGCTGACCCATTCTGGTTTGGAGGAATGGTAGCCAGAGACGGTGGACATGCCCGTGGTGAGGCCTGCTTGGAGAACTTTGTCCATGGTGAGTATCTGGGTTATACAACTTGATTTATTCCGTGTGTTCTTTTCTCACCAGACTATCTTATCGCATTCTAATAAGCAATTCGTTTCTCTTATAATAGAATAAGTTATCTGGATGTTATGAAATGTATGATGCTTTCAATTTTTGTTGTTGTAATAAATGACGGCATTATCGTTGCATTGTGACGATTATTTCCCATCACTTGTGAGTATAACAACACTTTGACAGCAATATGTTACATTCGGCGTGGACTTTTGTTGATCAACTGTACAGCGATTATAAATTCTGTGCATCTTTGATAAGATGTTGCGTAAGCTGTTGACATCCAGAGCTGAGGTGCTTACAAACACTAGAGTCTCTATGATGTCTTCTGGGCTGCTTGTCTCCTACCCCTGTCTCTTCAGAATCTCACGAACAGCCTCATCAGTTCCTTTGACAATGATAGTAGGCCGAACATCAATACTTTTCCCCAACCCATCCGTCCAATCGTTACCGGTGCGATTCACCCAAGCACTGTTCAAACCTGCCGATGTCGCACCCACAACATCGAATGGGTTGGACGTGACTAGCCATACACGGTCCTGCTTGCCCGTCAAACCTACAGATTCTACAAGGTGTTTATATGTGCGCCTGTCAGGTTTGAAAACTTGGACGGCGTCCACGCTAATGACGTTGTCGAGAAGTGAGACATTTCCCTTGTTGCTTGAACGTGATTGAGAGAGGACGGGGGATGATTTGAGCGACGAGATGATCATGTCGGGTGTGCCATTTGAGAAGACGCAGGCCTCGATGGAAGCATTTTCAGATATCAATGCCATTGCCTTTTCGACGTCAGGAAACGGGTCAAGCTTATTGTATGCGTCCATGATGGCGTCTTTTTGTTTCAAGGAGAGGTCCACGCCCTCCTCCGCAAAGGCTTGTTTGAAGGATGCGCGCGTCAAGAGATCGAACGGATGGTAGAGATCTAGATAAGATCAGTTACGGATTCGAACAAGGACATAATACAGGGCATTACCCATGGAGTTGATTCGCCATGTGTACTCAAGTTGATACCGTCTCGCCAACGCTGCAATGTTGGTCGCATGTTCTTCCCCACAGAACTCTGCGATTTGGTTCTTGATAGATTCCGTGGACAGCAGTGTGCCGTACAGATCAAATGCGATAACCACGGAGGACATTTTTTTCTACGGATGTATTTTGGCTCTTCTGTGGTTGACAATGAATAGATGTTGAGTCTCGTATCTACGAGTGTAGTAGACACATGAGGGGGAGGATGTCCACATCCACATGATCTCATTCTTACCAATGACGTCTCTTGTTATGACGCTAAATGGATGACTTGTACGTGTTGAGCTGAGAAGCATGTCTGGTGAAGGACAAAATCGAATTGAAGGAGACGGAGTGGAGGGTATATAATTAGAACCATGATGTCGTGATCATGATCCTGAAAATGCTATATGATTATTGCACATGAACAGGATAGATGTCTTGCTCCTCAGATACAACACAGCTTGATTTTCATTCAGATAATATACGAACTTTGCTGAAGTATCGTCAACCCTAACCCTATCGTTAGAAGCCCCGTTGGCTCAGTGGTAAAGCGTATCACTAGTAATGATAAGATCACTGGTTCGATTCCAGTACGGGGCAATGATGGTTGGTCTTATTTTTGCTGTGCTGTCCAATCCCATCGAGTGGGAGTTTTCGATTTTGTTCTTAATTAACTGGTTCTATGTAGACTATGTATGGCTTAAGCTTCAAGTCGGCCCTTAGAATTAACGGAACTAATTTTACTGACATGGTTGACAGGCGTTAGTCAAATCCAACGAGCGAGGAGAGAATATGGTTGACTAGAATGTACTCATAGTAAGTTGAGCGAAATGAGGGATACCTGGGGATAGGTAACAGACCAAATGTGTGTAAGAGCAATAGGAGAGTTTCCTGTTAGACACAGCGCTGTGCTGGAATAGATTGGAATAAGATGATCATGTATAACAGGGAAACTCCCAGGGAGACGATTAGACAGACTACATGGAGTTCCAGATGATCAATGACTCGGACTTGTGAATGGACTGGGGCTATAAGTTATGGGCACATATATAAAGAGATAATAAATAAAATTGCTCTTCATCATTGAATGAAACTAATACTGCAGAAAACCAAACCGCTTACTTCTTCCAGTAGTGCTTAGCCTTCCTTGATCGACCAATTCCCAAAGCCAGTCGGACTTCGAAAGACTCATTACTGGCAAACCAAGTCCACAAAGACAAGACACCATCCTTCAACTCTGTAGCCTGCTCCTCGGAGATGGTAGCAGTGTTCTCAGTATCCAAGACACCCGCCTTTCGAAGCTCTTCGTCACGTCCCTCAAGCGACACCTTGTTTTGAGTAAGTCTCTCACAGGCATCGGCCAAGATCTCGCACAATGCTGAGATTTGCTCTGCCTGAGACTGGGTCTTGAATTTGTCGTTGAGAGAGGCAAGGACGAATGGTGTAGAGAGAGGATCGTCCAGTTGTTCCTTGGTCTCGGAGAGATAACCCGTGATGGAATGGACAACAGGATAAATGGTACCCTGCGTCTGATGAAGCTTCCAGTCATTAAGAATAACACCCAAAGCCCGAGGGTTATCCTTTTTGAGCTGCTTCAGCACATACAGCAACCAAGGAAGTGATCCAACACGATAGTTCTTGTCCTCCGGATCAGGAGGCGTATGTTGCTGGATAAGCGTTCCAACCTCAAAGTGGCTAGCGAAGGGACGAGTCTGGTTGGCAATGCGCGTCTCCATGGAGGCCTTGAGCTGACCGAGCATGACCTCACCAGTACGCATGATACCATTGATGCCATCCAACATGCGGACCTCTTCAACTGAGAGTGCGCCGTTGAGGGTCTTGTATGCCAGGTCGTGATTGACCTCGGACCAGGCGTGCATCAAGAGAGAAGCAACCTGGATCTCGATCTTGGAGGTGGCGTACTTTTGTTCTTCCTCAGCCAGACGCTCTGTTCCGAGTTCAAGACGAAGGTGTGTTGCTCTGTACCCCGCAAACTCATTACGGTACTGACCATCTTCTTCAGTCAGGGTTGATTCACAAGTATGACCAGCCAATCGCTTGACGTTCACATTCGCAAACACCTTCTGAAGCAACTGCTCAACCTCTCGTCGCTGGCTGGGAAAGTACAGAGCAATTCGAACACCAGACAGATCTACAAGGTCATTCTGGATGTCCTTGATAGTCTGGTAGTTCTTCTCCACGTGGCGGTTCTTGAGCTTCTCGAGAAGTCTGTCAGGCCTCTTAGCACGGGAGGTGATGATGGCAGGGATACCGCTTTCGCCGAGGACTTTGCGACATCGTTCCTCGGCGAGAGTAGCGACCTTTGTGTAGAAGTTGAGGTCGTAATTGTCGACAAAGTCGGTGAGAAGTTGGATAGACATGGTGAAGGTGTAATTGATAATAGGTTAGGAAATGGTAGATGGACTGGAAATGCAGTGACTGTGGGTAGTAAAGTGCTTTATATTTGTGTTCGTATCATTCTACAAGTGGCTATGAAAACCTCAAGCGTACTTGCGGGTGTTTCGTAGTACAGCCAATCAAGACTTAAACCTGAATGGGCAAGAAGTCGCGAGACATTGTAATACAGCTTGCATCTATTTTATTCTAGACTCACTATCTCCTCCATTCTAGCCAGCCACAACCAGAGGTCATGGAATGTCAGCCCTTGACTTGCTAGACACAAGATGGACGGCTTGTCATACCCTCAACTGCAACTGCACGGTCCCTCCACCGTTACTAGTATTGCCGTTTCAGATCGATAGTTTGATAGTGATATCTGTCTGGTGACATGCTATCACGGTGCCAAGATTGACCGGTTCCATGTTCTCAACAGGACACATGTTCATAAGGAGTGATCTAGACCAGATATTCCAGCTTGGCTATACGGCAAAGTTGCAAACTAATGAGACCCTGCATGTCGAAGCACAAGAGATAAGTTGAGGCAGCATTACGCATCACCTAGGATGAAAAGGACTAGTCAACAGACCCTCGTCAAATGTAAACAAACACTCTCTAGCTGAACGTCCGAAAACGGGAAACACGGGTCATAGCGCCGGACATATGGGCGGTCTGGGGTGGCGAGCGGGCCGGCCGACACTAGACAGACTATTGGAAATGGCTTGCTGGGGTGAGAACTGATAGAAACTGCCAAGGATGTTCAGCTGTACTTTGGGAGGTTACATCAGGGTCTTTGCCAGTAAATAGTCAGGGGTTGGTTCCTCAACGGTTGGTGAGCGCTGTACAGCTATGTAGGTATTACTGTGTGGATGGATATAGACAGTCTGTGGTGTTCATCGTGTCAATCTGAAGAGCTACCAATTATTGTTCTATCTCTAGGCTTTCCTTGAGCAGCAGCATAATTCCTTGCCTGATTTGCATGATGGGTATTATAGTGGTTTGAAGATGATGATACTGTCAAGAGATAAATCAAATGCCTTACTACGAATTACTAACTCTACAGACCCAAATCTATACTGCGATGATTGTCCACGCCTGGTAAAGAAGATCCATTGCGGTTCTTGGCTTGGACTTGATAGAAGACCTACTTGAGTCAGCAACGACATCTAGAAAATAAAAATAAAAAAACGCTCTTACCTGGGTTCGAGTGTTTCAATATGAAGAATGGAACTTTTGACATTTTGAATACTGTATCCCATGTTAGCAAAAGTGTCGAGTACAATGGCAGGCGACTTGCATGTAAGAATTGACAGGATCCTTCTTGATATACCAATGACAACATCCAGAAGATAGATGAGGCGACAGCTCGCATCGAAGATTCGTTCCGTCATCGTTGCAGTAGAGGTATCTACCACTATCACCACACCTGATGGTCCAAACTGAAGTTCGCGAGCTGGGATCAACTTTTTCCAACACCAGCAACTGGTTGGAGTTTGCTGTGCTCCAACCGATGGCATGGCATAGTGTACGATCTTGGTGTTTCTGTTAGCACACTACCAATATTCTTGAAAATCTGTAACTCACCAGTCAGACCCATGTCAAGTGCCAGCGGTGAACCCAAAGCTAGACTCTGCGTGTTCACCAAATAGATGCTTCTGCCGTGGAAGCCTTGATCGAGGTCATTTCTTTCATCCCATGTCGGGGAAGCCTGCTTCTGTAGAAATTCAAGACTTGTGTGGTTCTGCTTGATAGTCTGGTTCATGGTTGCTATTGTCTCATTCAAGACGTGATTATCCGTCTCTAAACTCTTGACACGAGCAGCAGACTTGTTATACTCGGCCTCTTTCTCGTCAAGTCTCTTCTGGAGGTCAATGTGAGCTGCTTCCTGTTCCGAGATTCGTCTTGCCATCTCTACAACTTCGCTGCTGCCCTTGGTGGTAAAGGCCTCCAGTGAAGAGTTGAGACTCTGGATCTTTGTGGTCTGGGCTTTGAGTTCTTCGTTTGCTTTAATTAGTTGTGTGTTTGCTTCCGTGTATCTGCTCTCAAGATCCGAGACTCTGGCGTTTCTCTCAAGAGTGACTGTCTGGACAAGAGTTTCCGAGTCTCGCAGCTGAGCCATGAGTACTTCATTCCTAGTCTCGACACTCTGCTGCTTGGCTTTAGACAAGTCTCTCTCCTCAGTCACCTTCTTGAGGTTAGACTGGGTATTGTGAAGCTCATGCGTCAACTTGTCCTTCTCCGACGTGAGAGTCGCAACACTATCCCTTTCGGTCTTCAACTCAGTCTTCAAGGATTCAATCTCTGCTTTCATCTTGACAGGATCAACTTTTGTTGCGTTAGGCATCAGCTGCCTAAATACGGCTGGGCTGAGAAACTGGTTGTTGCGAGTCGGATCAACAGCAACTTGGGGGTTCTCGGCCACTGCGTCAACCTCTCGCACGATCTTGATCATCTCGAATCTGCAATCTCGCTGTGCTATGTCGAGACCGAACACGGTTGCATTATAGACCTTGAGGGCATTGGGTTTCAGGGGCTTGACGATCTTGTGAGTTTCCTGGTTATCGCCCCGTCTGACCATACTGGTGTCTTGTTTGTCCGTTTTAGCAGCTTCAATAGCAGCCTCATACTCCTTCTCTTGATTCGTATAGTGTTCTTGAGCAGCCCGAGCCATTTCCTTTATCTCAGGCTGTTCTTCTGCTTTGTTAAGTATCGCTCTTGCTATACCGACTTCGTACGACATGTTTTGAAGCTCTTTCCAAGCCGCTTTGTAGTCCATGTAGGCGTCGAGAAGAGCCGATGAGTAGACACCAGCATTCTCATAATCCAGCGGTGATCCATGAAGACTTTTCTCATAGAAACTTCTCAGACTGCTATACTTGGTAAGAATAGCATTTGTCTTTTGAGGACAGAGGGCGACCTTGTCGGCAAAGGACATGGCGACGGCTTTGAGGGTGTCCATATTCCAACCGTTTTTCTCTACATCGTCTGTAATGATATCGCCGCCTCCGGACCAGCAGACCCTAGGAAGTTAGTTACGTTCTGTGCGCCGCACAGCATGAAGAGAGCGACTTACGATACAGTGATCTTGTCGTTGGTGCTTGCGCTATGCGACTTCTTGTCTCCTGAGCCTTCACCTTCGACCTCGACAGTACCTCCGCCAAACTTGGCCTTGATGGCTAATTCACCACCAAAGTTCTTGACCTCATCCTTGTTCGCGAGTTCGATAGAGATGATTGCATTGAAGACACCACCCTCTAGGAAACCTGAGATGAAGCTGTCGCCATACACGTCTTGGAACTGGTTTGGCTGGACGTTCTTGATGGGCATAAACTCGGTGATGTTCTCGCCGACAAGTTTCTGGTTGACAACATCAACTTGGAGATGATAATTGATGTCGCTCTTCTTGAAGATCTCAGTGTTGAGGTAGTTGGCTTGAGCTTTAGCACCACCGCCGATGGCGTCGATCTTGATAGCCAGAGATCCTGATGCACATCAGTGAACATTCATGGACCAATGTAGAATGAACTTACCTTTGATATTCATATTCTCTGTCACTTCACTGATGTTATTCACAAATGTTGACTTCCATGTCACTATCTGACTGATATCTGCTTGTGATCCATCCTTGTGCTTTCTGGCAAATGTTCCACCTTGAACCTTTGGGTAGCCATGACGAGTCACCTCACCCGAGGGGTTGTATCTCGGAACGCCGGCAGCAGGTTGACCTTTTTCATTTGCAGCAGGTGAACTGATGAGATCTTTTTCGGAGGCTTTAATTCCGCCAGGCAATTGCACAGCATCGTTCACACATAGTTGTTGCGTGAAGCTATTGAACCTGTTGAACGTCAGTATAACTCTATACTGGAGACAAGCTTGTTCTTCTTACCCCATGCCTAGCCGCATGGCATCATTGTAAGGTGCCAGCAGCAACGCCATCTTGCAGGCTAATGACTATGCGAATGAAGCAATTCGGGAATGATGCTCAAGGCACAAAGAATGGGACAGAGAAAACGAGTGAGTCTGAAGGTTGTCAAGCGACTGACTGGAAGGTGATGGGGATTTCGAGGTCAGGTAAACTGCAAATGTGAATAGTAAACCTGTGCGCATTTTCGACACTTGATATCGAGTCCACACAGCCATAAATCACAGTTTGATTATATCCAGACGCCAACAAGCCAGTCTTGGCACGATATCCCTGTCCTGCACTCCATCCATTAGTGTAGAATGGTACCAAGAACCCCATATCTAATCTCAGTACAGTACATAGCCATCTAGACCAGATCCAATACGACCTCAGTCAAATACCCACCGAACCAATAAATACCAACGCGCGTTTCGTCTCCTCGTCAGCCGGCCATCCAAGCCAATAGTCCATTCTCAGCTGGACGAAGCGACAAGACATGCTTCCATTTTGGGCGACATACCCCCTGAAGTTGTCCCAGTTCGTAATTCTCCACAGACTTGTCTCGCCCAGCTGGGGCTTGGACCCTGCAACCCGCAGCCATGTCCGCGGTTTAGTATGGTTTAGTGGCGAGACAGGGGATGTTGACGCTATTGGCGGGACGGGTGAAAGCGATACGAGTGGGAGGGCCCCCTGGGACTTGTCTCGTGCGAGATGGGAATCGTAAACATGATTCCAAATGGCAACCTTTGAGGGAAAGGGTCCATATACGGTCTTCAAAGTCAGAGTATCACGAGTTGGAGCTGTGAACAGCAGAATCAAACATGTCCCTCGAAGAAGTCTTTCCCCACGACCCATGGCTCCCGAGCCTACGATACGCAGCATGTTCACTTGTCCCCTTCAACTTACCCTGGGGCCCCAAAAAGATTGAACTTGGCACAGGATTTCACTCAAGCAGATCACAAACCGACAATCCATTCGCTGCCGTGTCTGCTTTTCACAAGCCATTCCTCAAAAATGCTCGATTGAGATTTCGAAGTGATGCAACAGGCTCCTATACCCATCATGAGTCATCATATGGCTCACATAGCAAAGACCATATGCAGTTCAGCCTGGGGGCTTCTGCGAGTGTAGCGATTGTGAAGGTGTCAGGACAAGCACGGTTTGAGCAGAATGCAGCAAATGATTCTGATGTAAGTCACTTCGAGATTTGCTGATATGACAACTAACACTCGGTAGGGTATCAAAAGCAGCTTGACAGGGAGATTGTATGCTGGATACATTGAATTTGAAGACCCGCCGCCTTTCAGCAACGATGCTAGTAACACTCTCCTGGGAGGAGGGTCATCGGATGAGGAAGATCCCTTTAAAGAACAATATGGCGATTACTACGTTGCAGCATTACGCGTGGGCGCAGCAAATGCAACCGAGCTATCTGCTGGCTCATCATCCGAATTCTCCTCGGAAGCAAAATCATACTCTGTCACTGTCAAAGTCAAGGTCCTGTGCTGGTCAGCCAGCGCAACAAAGTCAGGCTCATCCTATGAAGCCAGCGCGAGCTCGTCAGCAACTATCAAATACAACGGTTACGATACGTTGTCATCCTCGAACTCTGACGAGTCTGGGAGTGATACGAGGTCTCATGACAGGATCATTGATAAGGCAAATGTCAATCTTGGAAAAGGAAAGCTTTTACAGGGACGACTAGGCGAGGAAATGCGGAAGTTCGAGTTGACAGATGGATGTTTGGTAAACCAGGAACAAGTTGAACTAATGATAGATTCAGGGTTGGTGGTTGAAATCCAGTTGTTGCCATACGCAAAACTACGAGAGTATATTAGTCTACGAGGTAGATATTGATGCGGTGTCATTCAAGCACCCGCTGTCCTGGCATCGCCTGTTTGTTTCTGTGTACGATCAGTCCTTGAGCATATTGCCCAACTATAATTTGCCACCTCTTTCCTGACACTCAACCACGCGTCACCCTGGGAATAGACATTGTTAGACATCCCCCACAACCCTTGGCACTACAAGAATGGCGCCTCGTGGCGAGCTGACATTCCGATATGAACCCCTGTAAAACTAGTCACGCATCTAGACTCATTATCTGTGTTTGGATCGTAAACAGACTATACCAGATTGAAAAGGTGGAGTGAATCCCCTGGGAGCAAGGACAGGGGTTGTCTTCAGCTCAGACCATGTCGTCGGGGATTTCCCCATGGAAATAGTCGGGCATGGATGGGAGTCGAGAACTCAGTAGTAGTGGCATCTACGACAAGGATGTGAATGTGAAAATGTTTTATGATTATTGTTTCCCTTGAGGAACTAGTCAGGGTAAACACGCTAAACAGACGATGCGTAACTGTTGGCTAGTGATGCAGTCGTCTCAGACTATTGATTCAGGTCACTACGTTGCTGTTGACCAATTGCTCCGGAATGAAGTTTAATACCGTAGATTTTAGGTGTATAACCAGGTAAATATCTTGGAGGCACTTTCTCAGTACAATAGGAGAGGAGGAGGTATTGTCGTCGACTTGCTCTTTACATCGTCTACGTCTTGAACACTGATTAACAAGATGGCGTTACTTGCCCCCTACAATGATTCCATGAAGCTTGGGTCTGGTACGTAAATAGTTCTTTGTGTCAAGAGAATATACTGAGAGTGATCACAGGCTTCAATTCCTTCACACAAGAACTATGCCTTGATGGAGCTGTCATCAGAGAAGATGGCACCAGTGGGAAGCTACTGGAACCCCAAGCACCTGCTCATCTCAACGAGACTACCAGACACGTTGCTCAGTCTGTGACTTACAAGACCAGCATCATTGACAAAGTGTCTGATGTGTTTGACACTCTCAATGTGGGTGGACTGCGCCGCTTCTATGTCAGAGATACTGACAAAAACTAGATCAATGCTGCTTTTACAGTGAAATTTGGCAAGGGCAGCGTCGAGGGAGGAGCCGATTTCCTGAACGTGTCTAAAATCAAGAACGCAGACTTGACCTTTATGGTGTCATGCAAAGTCGTGAACCAGATCAATATGGACCAGACCTTGACAAAATTCTCCCCAATTCAAGGCCTGAAGCCTGCCGACTTTCCCAAAGTGTACGGTGATACTTTCATCTCAGGTATGGCTCGATGTCTGGAGATGTGAATTGCTCTGAGAATTGTAGGCTTCCAGGAAGGTGGTGAATTCACCGCCATCATCTCAGTTCGCGCCAAAGATAGGACTCAAGCCAACATCATGAAGGCCGAGTAAGTAATCGTCCAGATGATTAAACAATATCTACTAAATATGAATAGTGCGTCAGTCAGCTTCACTCTTGAAAAGCCAAGTGCCGATAACAAGAATGGGACTGGCGCTGATGTTGATCTGGGCATCAACAAGATTAAACGCGAGATTTTGACGGAGAATGAGACGACAATCTCTGTGACGTGGACTGGAGGTGGTCAAAACCTCAAGAAGCGTAAGTCAGATGTATTAATGGATTGAAATATACTGACGCATTAATAGTGGACGAGGACTGGACATTTGATACCATGAGAGCAGTAGCCCTGAAGTTCCCAGACATGGTCGCGAGATGTCCTATGAAGACTCATGCCGTGCTTACCAAGTACACTTCTCTCAAGAGCTTCTATGCATCGAGCACTCAGTTTAACCCACTCTCTTATGAGAATGCTCGAGTGTACACCTCTGCTCTGCGAGATGCCTTCCTGGATTACCAGAACATTTCCAAGAGCCTTGCTGTTCTTGCACTTGATGTCAACGCGGGAACTCATAAGCTTGTCTCCCACAAGGACAAGGTTGAAAAGAGTGAGTCAGACATAACCTCCATGCGAAGTATAGGCTAACAATGGTAGACTTTGCCAAGGAGACACTCAAGGCTTCAGACCCTAACCTCTTGCAAAACGTCATGGGTGAGGTCCAGACCGATGCAATGGAAAAGACGGTCAAGGACAAAGCGGGTGCACCTAAAGAAGAGAAGAAGAAAGAAGATACCCCCAGTGTGATATCCGACGTCGCGTCTGAAGAGGGAGTCGTCGTTGGGCAGAATGACGGACAACTCGTGCCTACCAAAGATGACACCTCTGGGGAAAAGACAGACGCAACACCGCCCAAGTCTACGAACCCGCTGGTTATCGATCAGGCATATCCTGCTACAATCTACGGTCTTGAATCAGCTAGGATGCAGTGCCGATTCATGATGAACCGTATCGTCGCAGAGGTGAGTAAGCCGCGAGATATATAATGAAGCTCATACTGATGCTTTGCAGGTTGACAAGGTTTCGACCTATCCTGAGATTGCGGCGGATGAGACCCGACCTTTGCCGTACATGAGCCCATTCTTGTTTAACATGCTTCTTCCTGTGAGTGTTCTCCATACCTTGTACGCTTCATATGGTCTAACAAGCGATGTAGGTCGGTGTCCCCCTTCAATGACACCAAAACCTGTAGGGATGATATATTACCTTGCTGTAGCCTATGTAATAGTTAAGCTTCAAATTGATCACATTTCCTGACTCTGTCACATCTGCCATGCTAATGTCTTGGGAGTGCATAGGATAAAATGTGATAAGATGAAAATATGGACTTGTCCTGTAAATCTTGTATGCCCAACGACCCCCGTTCCCGAGTAGATGCCCCATTCGACTTCTATACTTGAGCCAGCCGTTGCACCAGGGTGTTAAACAAAGCCTTTGGCATCAACTCTACCATGACACTCGAACTGCTGCGCGGTAATGTATTGAAGAGCTGGTATATCGAGTAGAAAAATGCGGCCTTGTTGCTGATGTCGATTTTTACATTAATCTCTAACCTAGTTATCGAGTAAAGAGCAAGATCTTCATTATTTTTGCCCAGCTAATGGCTTAGAATCTAGACTGATATGAACTCTTCCTACGCAGACCTCTGGCTCAGCATGATATCTGCATCTTTTCAGCGATCATAGGCAAATTGCTCATCAGTCGTAGTCACAGTTGCTCCTCGAAAGACACCATCCTTTTGATTCTAATCATATCTCATACGCCCGATCCAGATCAACACATAATATAAGGTAATATAATCCTGTAAATCGCCGGAGCATGGCGTCAGGAAATGATTGGCCATATAAACAAACTGACCATAACATATTGGCCTGGACCCCTCCTCAACTTCAGCTGGGAATTAGCCAGCCACTGGACAATCTCAGCTTTTCAGATCAGGTCAAGCATTACCCCTCATGTGAGCAATAGAGATTAGCGTGCGACATTATGGAAGTCTGATCTGAGACAGCATGAATGGCTGATATACATCTCAAGCATTGGTTGTGATTAGCACTAAATTTTAAATAGTTGCGGTGACTATCCGATCTAGATCCCTCACAATGTGAGCTAACATGAGCTGCATAAGACATAAGAAGAGCTGGTGCTCCGTGACCGGGTAGTCTCAGTGGATTCCCTTCAACTTTCTCAACATTACCCATTTGAAAGAGTCTCTAGATTCATTTACTGCTCAAGACATGGATTCCTCATCTCGTGGTGGAAATCTCATCGGCTACTGGCCTCTCAACAGATCCAGACCTGGACCTATTGAGAATGCTATTCTTATTGGACCTCATACAGATTCCTTTGAAACCGTTCTTGATGAAGACCTTCGTGAGAGAGTTGATCCCAGGGATATACAACCGGGAGGGAAATACTACTGTAAGTATTAGAATTTCCCACTATACACAAAACTTTACTAAATATCGGCTTAGCTATCGTCAAGTTGCAAATCCGATATGAGCGTCAATCGCGAGAAGATCAGCGCTGGGCTCAGGGTACCGGCTGGCTGATCAGAGACAACTTGATCGTCACTGCTGGTCACTGTCTCTTCGACCACTCGTACAACTTCGGCAGAGCTGTCCAAGTCCGTGCTTACATCGGATACAACGGTCAACAATCTATTGGATCCCCCAACGTCCAGTTCAGAAGCGGGTTTAAAGCCGCAACTACCCAGGAGTGGCTCACAAGCGATAAAAATCGCGCCAATGATGTGGGCTTCATTGAGATCGAACAGCCGTTCCGAGATGTGAGGCCTTTCAAATATCAACCTACTCCAAGTCGTGTGGAACATGAGAGAATTGGAGTTGTGGGATATCCGGTTGATAAGAGCTACAATGATGAGTTTGGAGCTCACATGTACGAGATGTACGATAACACGAGGTACGACTTGTCGAGAACAACTAACAATATGTTGGAGTATTCCATTTCAACTTATAGCGGTGAGTTTCCCCAGCATCTAACGGTAGGGCATGACTGATAGATCCACGATTAGGCCAGTCCGGAGCCCCTGTTCTCATGCAACGGGAGAATATTTCCATCGGAACCAACGTCTACAGTTCTGGGGCAAGGAACTCAGCGAGCGTTATACGTGGATCGTACGGAAACGATTACGATGCCATCGTTGCTGCTTTCTCAAGAGTCACTCCAAGCAACGATCGCATCGACCTCGTGCCGATCCAGTCAGGATATCCTAACTCAAACAATCCACGAGGTGGAGCACGAGGTCGGGGTAGCGAGTTGGAAGAAGAGGTAGAGGACGATGAAGCAAGAGGGGAAGAAGAGGGTTTCATGGACGTCTTCAAAGGTATTGCTAAGGTTGGTACTCGCGTTGGCGGTGTTCAACCCCTTTTAGGCCCCATTGGTTCTCCCATCTCTGCTGTTGCAGGTACCGTTATCTCTGTTCTGGGCAATTCAACAGGCACAAGCGGTCAAGGAGATCCATTAGAAGACTACAACAAATATGCTTCTCGTGCTATCATGGCTGAAGCTGCTCTTCAGGCTGTATTGAGAATGGACCAGGATCAAGCTAATGACTTGAGACTTATCCCCAAGATTCAGCAAAAGTACGAGCAGACGAAGAAGCAGGTCCCCAAGGTTGCCAAGGTTATCAATCCTGTTTTTACCGAACCGGCGCTTCGCGAGGCAGTTGAGTCTACATCTGCCAATGGTGGTAATGGCGAATTTCCTGAATTGCCCAGGGCTGGTGTTACCGAAAACCACGAGTTTGTTGATGCACTAAAACAACAAGCCAGAGAAACCTCATCAGATGGGCGATTTGTCAACTTTGTCACCAGCATCGCTTCCACAGCCATCTCCTCTCCTTCCATCAGTGCCTCTCTGTCGACGGTTGCCAACTCATCCAGCAGAGGGGCTACGTCAAACAAAACCACTGAACAGGTTGAGCTGCTCTGTCACCGAGCAATTCTCGGCGAAGCCGCACTACAGGTGTTCATGGAAGCTCCAGTCCGTGAGACCCAGAGATCAGGCCTTTTCGAGAATATTGTTGATGCAGTCAGGAATGTGGGAGGAGCTGTTATTAAGGTGGCGCCTTCGGTGATAAGAACCATTGCTCCTATTGATGTAGCTGGCGATGCGTCTTAGTGCGGTCTTCGTGTTATATCGGTAGTCAAGATTCGCTTTCAGGTTGTCAGCATGATCTGTATTTTGGCATTACAGATACCAAACTAGGAGAAAGGGGGAACCAAGTGAGAGTGAGGTGGAAATTGGTGTTAATTACAATCAATATATTGACTATGGATCACGCTGCGCGCAAGAATGAATAAAATAGTGTGCAAAACCGTTGATCTGGACATTTATCTAAAGAACGGCCCCATCAGTTGGCGATGGTGAGCTGACTCGATCGAAAAACAACAGATTATACTACTATTCTATCGTATCGAAGCCTCCACCGCGGCCGGTCTCTTCAGATAGTTGCTCACTGAGACTCGCCATCTCATTCTCCAACGATCTGGCATCCGCATTTAGCACAGCTTTCTCGAAATCGATCAGCACGGCCTCTTTATTGGTGGAGCTGATGATGAAGTTGTGACGGTTAGGATCTCCGTGTAAAATCGAAAGACCATGGAGACGCCCTAGGGCTCTCTGACAGACCTCCAAATCAGCCACGCCTGCTCGTCGGCCTTCTACTTTCTCTAGAAGAAACCCTATCACCCGACCTTCCTCATGTATGTGTCCTAGAAACCGTGGGGCGATGGCCGAGGATTGTAGAAACTTATAGATACGTGTCTCAGCCTCGATATACTGGACCTCCCAAGGGAATCGGGCCATCTTTGCAATCATTATACTCCGTCCGTATATCTCTGACTGGCGATAGCTTGTCATGCTTTCCGACTTGACTGTACACTCTTGGGTGAGCAAAGTCAGTTGCTGTGTTCTCTGGAGGTCCATAAAATTGATCTTCTGCTGATGCCAAACCGTTTCCACGCCTGGCAAGTCTTTCTTCTCTAGGGTTGCCTCCAGTTTGCCGGTTACATTGTTGCGGGAAATGTGTGCAGTATTCCAGTGATCCTTGTCGTACGGCAACTCGGGCAGAATGTCCTGAGAGCGAAGTGGCATATCCATCAGTGAATTTGCGTCCAGGGCGCGGGCTTGAATGGTGATATATTTGACGCTGCGGCCAGTCAGGATGCGGAAGTAACAGTCATCCCTCCCTGATGTGGAAAATTCCATTGAGATAATGCGAGGGATATCCATGGCTATAATGAAAGGGCTGTCTTAAAAGGAAGCGCGTCTTTTGACTTGAAGGCGAAGACCCCACGCTTGATATTCTTTTCCGGAGGGTGGGCTTGAGTCTTGGACAGATGGAAACCTGGCCAGTTTCTTAAGCGCCGACAGAACAAAGACCCGAAGCGCTTATATTATCAAATTGGAGTCAACGTGACCAATAAGCGCCGTTGTCGCTGTGATAGATACTTGCACTAATAGATACCAGCTGTGCCGGGTGGCAGATAAATTAAACGAGACTAACTATTCATCCTAGCAAGTGTCGTTGGTTCTTCATGGCCGTTTCTAAATTAGAGAATTATACAGGACGGACATATCATCCACTTTGGACTTTGGCCTATGCAGATTGGGACATCTCTCGAGTCCATCAAGCGTAAACGCGCGCGAAGGTCAGTTTTGGTGGACTCGTGAACAAATGGATTCCACAGTTTTAGCTTGACGGAGGTATAAGAAGGCCTCATACCTCCTTGTCAAGCTTCCCCAAGAAGAAGATTTTTGAAGGTTGTCCTCCCCTCTGTCATTTAACCGGGGATATCACTGACCCAACTCTCTAATCTCTCCAAAGCATCCATCTCTATCCTCTCAGCCTCCTCGCGCTCTCCCATAGTAGCCAAAAGGTCCGCCAACTTCCATCGATCAAACACAACCTGCGGCCCCGTCGCATCCTGTCCATACTCCCGTAGAGCGATAACCTCTTTCAACCGCTCCAACGTTACTTCAGGCCCGCACCTCGCTTCTTCCGCATCTATCTCCATGACGACCATGAGGACGAATGAAAGTACCCGTGAATGTAGTTTTAATGCTTCCTCTTCTTTCCTGGTCATGTCCTCTGGAGATATTATCGTGTTGGTGTTTTCAAGAATCTTGCTCTTCGTCAATGCCAGGGCCAGACTGACTTGACTCTGGCGCTTAGTGCCGTTTAGCAGACTTCGATGTTTTGCCGCAGATATAGTATTGAATTTGATGAATTCGTAATTCTCTGGAACCCCAGATTGCCATTTCCCTTTGGGAAGCCTGCTGCGATTGAGTTGCTGCGTGTGCTCTTCGAAGCTGAGACAAGACGCCGGAATGTTCTCATCGATCGCTTCAAAATACTGAGAAGCACTCGTGAGCCTTTCGTAGGAAAGCCGGTCGAAAGTAGTATCCCAGTTCAAGAGATAGGCAACCAAAGAATGATGCGGTTGGAATCGAGCAAGGAAGATGTCAGCATTAAGACCCCAACCATGCTCTATTGCTCTCATCTGACTCTTAGAGAGATCCTGCATCCTTGTGTCCGATAGCTTCTGTAAGATGACCAATAACTGAACCGAAGGATGCGAGTCTGGGTGTCGATTCCTTACAAGTCCGGTCAAGTGTTGAAGCAGCATCCCGAGAATATTTGAGAACGCGGACGACGCTAAAGTGTGTAGGATCTCAAAGACATTCCAGATAAATAAAGGGCCCTCGACGTCAAGTAGAGATTCAATCAATAGAAACCCCTTCCTGGCTAGACGACCTGCGAGCTGGCCGTGTCCCCTATTCAAGAGCTCGACCATGGCTTTGAACGCGAAGCTGACTTCTTCAGGGTCGAATGGAAGACCTCTGTTGGTCAGGTAGCATGGTACCCTCCCGTTTTCGAAGAACGAAATTGTCCATGTCCTGATAGCTGTGAGGAAGGCCAGGTTCATTGAGTCCACCCTGCTCAAGTTTGGAGTTGACCGCAAAGGATCAGCTCGCTTCGAGTAGCATACCGCCCTTGCGTTCTGGCAAATTTGGTCAGAGGGTCTGGGGGTCGTTGCATCCGGCGTTGTGCTTTCCCTCGCCGCTTTCTTACCTTTGTAGAATCCCCATTTCGTGAACCGCTTTTTGTACATCTGAACCCTTGACACGGTTAGCAACACACTCGCTTACCATAGTAACCATTATCAACCTACGAAGCTCTGAAGTTGTACTCATTCTCCATGACCGTCATCACGTGCCGTAGTTTCCTTCTTTCATGCATGTACATCCTCTCAATCACCGGTCGCATCGTGTTCCACTCCTTTTCGCTATGCTGCATGGGGAGACAAGACTGACCGCGGGGGGTCGCTAGGGGATGTGGCGCCAAGGGCACCAATATGTTCGGCTTTTGCGCAGACATGTTGTATCAAGGCATTCATCTGATGATTGTATTCCGGGTTGTGTTGGAGATGTGAAAGAGAAAGATGGACGGGCGAATATCATGGTCCGGATGAGACGGATGTGGGGAGTATCGGGGGAACTATTTCAGAGAACATCATTGGTTGGGTTTATCACAGTCAAATCCGCCAATCAACAGCTATGAAAAAGTTCCTCTGGCAGGATTATGAGGTTTGTCTCGAATCCCCCCGTTGTCCGGGTTGACAAAAACGGGTATATTGATCGACCTCATGATAAACGTGCGAACCAAACTCGTGGGGAAAGTTCTTAATAACAATCTTACAAGATGACGCTGTATAGTTTGACTCATACTCACTGAGAACAGTCGCAGGCATGAATTTGATTTATATAAGATGTCCTTGTTATGCTCTCATGTAGAAAGTCACAAAGCTCAATCAACATCCTCTTCACCTCAAAACATTACTCTTATATCTTTAACTAATCATAATCATGTCTGCAAAACTACAACACTTGGCAGCCTGGCAAGCTGGTCCCAGCGGTGTCATTTCAAAACAAGTCTTCAACTCTGTCCCCAGCATCCCTTCCCACATCACTCTCAAGGGCAAAACAGCTGTAATCACTGGAGGTAGCTCCGGTATTGGTCTAGAATGCGCGAGGCAATTTCTACAGCTTGACCTCGACACTCTTATCTTGGCGGTACGGTCGCGAACAAAGGGTGACGATGCTGCGAGACAGCTTTCATCCGAGTTTCCATCAGCCAAGATACTCGTCTGGATTCTTGATATGGAATCGTTCAAATCTGTCAAAGACTTTGCTTCTCGCTGCGAAAAACTCGAGAGATTGGACGTTGTTATTCTCAACGCAGGATGCGGCAAGAGTTCATTCCAAAGGTCAAATGAGGGCAGAAAACGAGAAGTGACTCTCCAAGTCAACTACCTCGCTACAGTCCTCCTCACCATCCTGCTTGTCCCAGTTATCAAGAACAAGAATGTCAAGTCCGAGAACTCACCTGGTCGCTTAACTATCGTCGGATCTGACATGGCTCTATGGGTAAACATGGAAGAACCGTCAGGGGGCATCCTTGATGCTCTAGACGACAAAACTACTTTTGACGGAATGAACCAGTATTCAACCACAAAGTTGTTGGTAATGATGTTCTTTGCAAGGCTTGCAGACATCGTTGACCCGGAACATGTTGTTATCAACGTCGTCAACCCCAGCTCAACACGTGGTACAGATCTCATGCGTGAGAGTAAGGGGCAGTACGCGACCCAAGCTATGGTTTACCTCATCGGTCTAGTCATTGGGCGAAATATCGTCGATGCAACAAGACAATACTTGCATTCTGCGCTGGTGCTTGGAAAGGAGAGCCATGGCTCATTCACAGATTGGAAGATCAGGCCGTGAGTTGATCATTGTTACAGGACTGACATGTACTAATACTCGATAGATATGCCGAAGTTATGTATACCAAGAAAGGTCAGCGTATGATGGATAAACTTTGGATTGAGACGTTGGATGAATTGGACATCAAGGACATCAGAGCGGCTTTGAAAGATTGAAGGTCTGGGATTAATATGATAAGATTTGCCCTTTCAGGAATAATGAGATTAGAGCGGAGGTATATATAAAAGAAAAGAAGCTATATTACTAGTTCCATCGTCCGATGTTGAAGCATCAGGCATTGTTGTAAGCAGTCCCGAATACTCGAGGCCTGACGTGTGAATAAGTTTACATACCGTCATTCATTCTTCTTGGAAGTGACTGAAGTGGCCCCCTCCTCCCCGCAGACACACGCTGACTCAGGGCTATATCCAAGCTAACATGAGGAGAGGCAGAGCTTCGCCATTTCAGGGTCATTATCGTCGCTAGAGATGCACCCGGTCCTTTGTCTAGGCCTTACCAGAGGGCTGTTGAAGTTGTCTGCCGCGAGTTGATATACATCAGTTAAATAGTTGATGTTGCCTGTAAATTTCAGTCTGGTCGGTAACATGTAACTGATGTGGTCACCTGTCGCTACGTCAATTGAAGGCTTGAATGAGTGGAATGACAGAGAGGTGAACGAGGTTAGATATGAATGATAGGCAATGGAGCGGGATTGCGACGACTCACTAGATATGTGAACTCAATATTGACGTGGATAATTCTCTCACATACGACACATGATGATATCAATCAAAGGATGAATACATGGACTCATCCCAGGTCTGTATATCAACTAGTCAATGGGCGGTTGCCACAACCATGCAGTCGCGAATATTATACTAGTTTCAGTATCCACCGAGACGTGCCATGTGGGCCGAGCAGGCAGATCCTGGTAATGAGCCCAGTGTCTGGGTAGGGAGAAGTACGAGTTGGCGTCTAACAACTATTCGGTCTAGCAGCGAAGAAATGAACAGGTAGAGAGAAGAAAAGATCCGGCATAAGAACATATAAAAAGCCATGGGTTGAGCTGGCATGTTGAGTTGGGTTACATTCAAAGGCATCAGACTAGCATTACAAGATTGAAGATCTGAAAAGGATGAAAGGAGTAGGAGAGAATATATCCATGTACGAAGAACGAGTAATAACGAGACACGCACATAAATGAAACAAATACCCTCTCGACCCTCATCGTTTCAAGTGATCGTCGACATTCACATCACTATCCCCCGCATCCTTCACCACAAAAACCCGTGTATCCAAAAACTCCCTCACCCCGTTATCCCACCTGGTACTGTTCTTCCAATACTCTGCCAGCTGAGCACATTTATCAATCGCATCCGCCGCTCCAACCAAGCAGTCAAAACTCCGCAAGTCCGATGGGTTCAGCGTCTCGCCATTGGGGATATCATCATAGTGTCCGTGATTGGTCTCATCCTGACCCTTGTAGCAGTGGAAGTTTTGGATGTAAGAGAAGCGACCGGGTCTGCCCTTGGGGAAGCCTTTGATGACTGGGAGAATGTTAGTGACGTACCGAGTAGACGAGAGACGAGGGCTTACCTTTGGCTTTCTCCCAGAACTTGAGTTTTCCGCCGAGGGTCCTTGCAAGCGTGACGTCGATTTGATCCCGTGGATTCTCCAAATGTCGCTGACAATGACCCAGGGCGTATGAATCCTGGATAACATGAAAACAACTTCCCAAAGCTCTGCGGGCGATAATAGCATTTTTATATGACGGTGTGTCCGCCATGATGAGCTTCCTCAGATTATCCGACCCCCTTGGCTTTGTGTTGGAGTTGAACAAATGTCCCAAATATCGATCAATAGGATCACTCTCGAATACACCGTCTCCAACGGCGAGTTTATACATGACCTTGAGCCACGACATAATCATCTGCTTTGTTTTCTCTGGGTTCTGCCCCTTTTCGGTTCCCATGGAATGCAAGAACTGCAGATCCCCAAAGTGAGAACGATTGATGATGTTGTCGGACAGGAACTTGAACTTGATGAGATAATCACCTCCCCAGTCTGCTCCAATAGCAAAGTTCCCGTTGTTGTCTTCCCTATCGTTAAAGAGATAACAAGCAGGATCATCGTTCCAGATAACACCGCGCATGAATTCGAAAACGTCAGGCTGTGTGATCTTCGGAGACCAGCCGCCTACGACGGCATCATACGTGGTGCCATGGGGTATACACCCTGCTTGGATGAGAGCAGCTAGAGTCATGTTCTCGTGAACAGGGTTCCCGATCTTTTGACCCCAGCCAGCAGCAATCTTGTAGAACTGGATTCCATCAGGTGCTGGCTTGGCGTTGCGCAGGTCTTCTTGATAGACGACTGGGTCACGGATGTGAATCCAGGCTTTGGGACCTGCCAGGGACCAATACTCTGAGAGCTCTGTTTCGGTATGACTGCGTTCGAAGTCGGTGATGATCTTTGTCGGTTGGTTAGCTTAGATTGGGCTTGCGGATATGGGTACTTACACCTAACTCTCCTTGTTTTCCGTGATGTTCGAATGTCCAGTATAGTTCACTCTTCAACCCAACATCTTCTGGGAAGATTTCATCTTTGGAGATACGTTGAAGAAGCTTCTCATCAAAGACATGCTCATCCGAGAAGATACCAGTCTGGTAATATCAGTAAATGACTCTTCTCATCATACATGTAAAGGCTTACCTTGACCTCGGCAGCACTGTGATCTGGCCTGAGCCACACCCACAATACCAACTTGTTCCCCGTGTCTCCTACGTCAAACGTGATGAAAGCAGAGTGGGAGCCATCATCCGATGCTTCAGTGCACTGAATAGTTGAAAGGGTATCCTGAACAGATCGAGCGCTAAGTTCCTCGAGGTGTTCAACAGGCCGGCATCCTATTAGAACCGGAGGGTTCTTCTGAGAGGGTTTAAAGTCAAAGTTGGAGTCGTTGAAGTAGCCCAACTGGATTTCGTTCCAGAATCTTTGATACTGAGAGCCCATTGTGATTTACGGTAGCATGGATTAGCCTGCTGAACATCACGGCCTGGACTACGGCATCTTTATATAATCTTCGTCCATGACCTCCAACTGTCAGACTGGTATGTGAAAGACATGTGAGTACACCATCTCACTCATTCAGCTGTCGTTACAATATCACATTCACACATACTCCAGTCTGTCTTTCACAAGTCAGGACCTCCAAGTACATTTTGTTGTCCACGATGAAACCTCAAGGCTCAGCTGGACGCGGGGTATCTGCCCATTCCGGAGAGCTGCACTGGTCAAGGTCCAATATTTCCAGCTATCGAATCGTCTAGCCGTATTGGTAGAGCTGACCATCCGTTAATGGTCATTATTCGCAGCTGAGCACTGGCCTATGAGACATGCAGTGCTGAAATACCCCGCCTATCGTCAGTTACAGGGTCACATTTCCTATCGTTCTCATCGTGATAACCTGCATATGTTCTATTTGCAGCTCATTTTCGCTCTCCCTTACATACCATACGAGCTGTAAAGTGGCTAGCTGGGCTTATTTGAACTAGTCAGACTGACTTGTCCCTCAACTAAACGACTAGTAGAATCTCGAACACATCTCGCATAGCCACTATCGCCACTATCAGTTCAAGCACCTGACAGCTAATGAAGACCCAGACATACTCTCTTTGAACCTTTAAGTAGACCAGCCATTTGTACGTGAAACAAACACAACTCTTCTTCTTCGTTAAATGTACATTCGATAAGCTTCAATCTTTCTAACTCACTGGGACATCCTTCTCCAACATGTTAACCTATTCAATCACTATCAAGAACCGCTACGGCACATTCAAACGCTTTCTCCTCCTCCAAGCTCTACCACCACCAACAAACGGTCCCTCCGACCCGGTGATCACCAATGTATACCAGCGCTCACCGAGAATTGAATCCGGAGACAGCAGCAGCGTCACTTTCCGGGTGGAGGGGAAATACTATGCAATCTGCGGCACAGCTAACAATAATGACGATGGCACAACTCGTGTGTATACGAGTTCCCACCGCGAAGCCACACTTGGTCCGGGCGGCACTGTTGCAGTTGTAACGACTGTAGAGAAGAATGGCCATGATCCAATGTGGGATGACCAAGCTATGGCTGGAAAGACAAGTTCGGCTAAGGGAGGTTTCACCATCATCACTGATAATTCATTCCGATATTCAAAGCAGAGTAAGTACTACAATGCCTCATGGATCCGTTCGATCTGACCGGATTGATAGATGGGTTCTACGTTGGCGTCGGTGCTCCTGATCCCGGGTCAAGCGACAGTGTTATTCCCATCCAAACCTGGATCGCCGAACCAGGACTGAGCACACAAGTATACCCCAAGCCAAGATACTATATATGTTACGGGGAGAACCAGCCCGGAATGGCCATTGACATGAGCCTACTGAATAATGTTCTCATGATTGATTTCACAGCAAGTGCTGTTCCCGAGGCTTCCTTTACCTTGTTGGACAACGGGACTTACCAAGCCGATGATGGTGTGAACATGACTGGTGTCAAATGGGGTTATGGACCTCTCGATAGTTTCCAATAAGAGTTTGGAATATCTTTGAATGCAACATACTATCAAGCTCTATACAGTGTTGGTCCGATAGATTGGTCGAGCTCTATACAATCCTCTTCAGCCTGGAATGAACCCCTCCAATTGGCAATATCAATCGGCTGGCATGCAGGTGATACAGGTTAAATATGTGTCTATGCAACAACTCACGTACCCAAACATTCGATAGGACCGAGCAACGCATACCAGTGGCATCTAACATTTGGGCGTATTTGCCAACCCTCGTGAAAGACGTTTCGGGCCGCTCCTAGTTCTTATTGATCCCATCAACGTGGCTTGAGCCATCAAATCTCAGCTGTCGATGGCCCCTCATGACAGGAATGTCCTTGTGTTGCCACCGAATCTCGACTTTATCTAGCAGGACAGGTATGAAGACTAAAGGTTCTCTTGCGATGATTTCTGGCAGTGGGGTCAGTTTGGACCTTTACCGCAACACTGGTCCAGATATTTGCATTCATGTCGTCGCCTCTTTTTACACCAGGAGTGATATACGTGGGTTGCATCACTAGAACATATCAGGAGCTCTATACCGATTACTTATTATTTCCAAGGCCTCCACAGATGAATGAAGGCATAACTGATATGCCTCAGACTGGCACTCAGTAGCTCTCTCTCCCAGATAGATTTCAGATATCAAAGCACCTCCTCACAGCTTAGCTCCCTCCTTGACCGCCAAAACAGCAAACGGATTCGGCGTAAACGTGCCATTCGGATCAGCCTTCCCTCTCGCCTTACCCAATCTCTTATACTTTGCCTCATCCTCATAGTACGTCTTCCAAACATCTTCCTTACCCAGATCCCAATCCCCCCACGATCCCCAGAGCACCCGCTTATCCTGTTTACTAAACTTGCCCGACGCACCAATCATGACTTTATCGTTCTCAGTCTGCCAGTCGGAGGCAATCTTGTGGTACTGATCGCCCTCGTCGTGGAAGCAGTCGAGGGTTTGGACAACGGTGGAGTCCCGCCAGCTGTAGGATGTGCCGTTGTTCCTATTCTGGTAGAAGCGGGAGTTCTCACCGCCAAAATACTGGATCTGCACGGAGAGCTTGCAGTGGTCGTAGACTTCATACTCCTTCTCTCCTTGGCTATGGTTCAACTTCTGATGAGGGTTGTAGATCAGGTCAAGACGGTTGATAACAGTCTTGATCCAGTCGTCCTTCTGCAGAGTACGAGAGTTGGTAGCATATGTACGCTTGACGTAGGGCATGTCGAATTCCCTGGCCTTGAGAAAGATCCATTTTCCAGTCATCTTGGCCATATCTGCGTCGAACTCATCAAACACAAGTCTATGGCCCTCGGTAGGAGAGTTGATGTCGCGGAACTGCTTGAACCAGTTGTCCACCTGTAGATCATACTTGTTTGCTGGAGCGATGGGGCACCACTGAGCATACAGTACAATAACAGCCGGGAACTTTCCGTTCAGCTCGTTCAGCACATCGTTGGCCAGTGCAGTCTTGACTTTCTGTTGGATCTTCTTCCACAGGCTATCGTCATTTAATGCCGGGAACAATGTGGTGACAGGGAAGTCCGTGCTGAGAACGCTCACGCAGAGGTCATAGCCACGAGGAGCTGTTCCCTGTTCAGCCATCTTGGCCAAGATTGTGAGAAGATCTGAAAGAACATCCTTATTGTAGATCCACATGGCCTTGATACCGTGTGGCCCCTTAAAGCCATTGGGTCCAACCACAGTTCCCAAGTAGTTCTTGGCCTGGTATACTTCAACAGTGTAATGCGTGATGATACCGAAGTTTCCGGGGCTGCCACCGAGAATAGCGTAAAATAGGTCGGGGTCTGTCTTTTTTGAGACATCTTTGATCTTGCCTTCGAAATCAACAAGGCGTATGGTGACAATATGATCGCCAAAGAGTCCGAAGCTGCGACCTAGTTGGCCATAACCACCAGTCTGTCCATGTCCACCAACACATACGTAAGCACACTGCCCGTGAGGGACGAAGAGTCCATTATGTCGAAGATAATGGTTGAAATCCTGAAGTCTGTTGCTGACACCGGCGTACACCAGAGCCCTATCATCAGGAAGACCGTCCACCTCAAGAACCATCATGTCCTTGTACGTGTTGGTAAGATCGATTTGGATATTCTTCCCGCCAGTGGATGAAGCACCGCTGTACTGGTGACCGCCGCTCTTGACGGCCACAGCAACGTTATTCTTCTTTGCCCACAGCACGGCTTGAACGACATCTTCATCTCGTTTAGGTTGAACAATGAGAGCAGGATACATGTCATGTTCCTTTTGGTAGGAAGATGTCGCGTATTGTTCATTGAAGTAGGAGTAGTCCCGTTTCTCAAAGGCGGGACCGTCTCGGGAGTATTGCATCCCTTGAAAATCTTGAATTTTGAACATGATCACAATGAAGTGTATGGTTGTGTGAGTCTATAGTCGAGTTGGATGTGACCGAACTGAACATGGGATGGACTGCATCGACTTATATACTTCTAAATTGCTAGGCCATGTGGTTTTTGTATACCTGGACCCCAGCTGAAAGACAAAGAATGTGGTAAGCCCTACACTTCCGCTTTTCCGTGGCCACGAGGATGAGTGGCTGCCATGTCTTGTCCGTCCATCGACCAACGGAATGATGACTGTAGAACCCTCATCCGTCAGCTAGCCACCGAATCGAGACAAATTCTGCGCTATCGCCTCGAGTTTCAATGTAAGTAAGCAGGCAGAACATGTATGTTTCTGGTCAAGTTGGTTGACTGGACGAGTTTGTCACATGCATTATTCTATGTCACATACCTCAGGGTCCATTTGGTTGGGCGTTTTAGTATGTCAAACCAGCCATGCTGCAAGAGGGGGTCCCTGGGGCTTAGTTTTGGAACAAGGCAGAAACATTCCTGCGGCTTGGGGTCTAGAACCGACTGCCATACATTCTTGAATGCATTGATATCTATTCTGGTATTGATCAGCATATACTGAAGTATCAGCCATAGCCTATAGCTATCTCCATCAACTGCGAAGCCTCCAGAGAAATCATATGAACTCGGTGTCTCTTTAAAGAATAGCGGGAGCGATATAACTCTTCCCTACTCCTCCGTGACAGACTCAACGTGATGTATGAACCTACTGTATTGACTCATCGAATTGAAAGATACAGATGTTAATCGACGTAATGAAAGTTACTCATCGAGAGCAGATTCAGCACCTAGTCTATCCTACGATTGGTAAACTTTTGAATGGTTAGCCATGTTGTATTAGTGATGCAGGGGTGGCCAAGACATCACTCGTTATTTGATACATATGTAGACAGACTATTTTCCAGCCTTTAACCAGACCAGCTTTCTCATAGTATATGATTTCGTATCTTTTGAACAATCTCATATATGCTCTAGTTCATTATAATATCAATCTTGATTTGAACCATAAACATGCACCCTATAACGCCCACGAGCCATCATCATGTAATTCATTATCATGACGGTCATCATGACCCGTCAATTCCTCATTTCCCTTATGACTTCTCATTAGCCCATCACTCTCTATACGAGTTATTCGTCGCCTGCTTCGTCAAAGTATTATCAATCACCACCTCTTCCACATGAACCCGCTTCCTCGGCACCCAAAACACCTGCACCACTCCCAATAACGCAACTCCCACACAACTTGCCCATGCAGCAGACGATCCCGCAAAACTGTAGATTATCCCCACGAGAGGTGGCGCAATCGTTCTCGATAGGCACGCTCCTGACATGGCCAACCCATTGACTTTGCCCAATACTAACGGCGAGGGAGTTGCGTGCTTGAGAAGAATAAGAATAACAGGTTCGAGGATCATACCACAAAATGTCTGCATAAAAAGGGTAAGGTAGATTCCGCCTGACTTTATGGACGGTGGTATGACAGATATGAATGGCATAATGCAGTACGCCATGGGATGTAGGAATATCACCGTCACGAAGGAATGCCAGACACCAACATGTCTGACAAACACCGGAAAGACAAATACTTGGATGAACATGGCCAGAACACCATTCACCGCAAGAAACGTGCCGACATCGTGAACATCGTAACCCAAACCACCCCTCCAATCCAGCTCTCCGCTTGGCTTCTTGGGCTCGTCGAGTAGATAAGTCGGCATCAAACTCCCCGCAGACATCTGATGGTACGCCTCGATAATCAGCGCCATAACAAGCATGATGATTGTGAAGTTGAACGTCTTCCCCTTGTATTCTGATTCATTGACAGGATCCGATGTTTCGGAGGGGTTTTCTTCTTGTGGAATAATGATCGAGTGGACGGTACCGAAAGATGAGCGACGGAGGTCGATAAAATCGTGTTCGACGGGGAGAGGAAGACTGGACTCTGCAAAGATGGGGACTGAACGATCAACAGAGGGGGCTCTCTTTCGGGAGACTTGATTCGGTCCGGATAAAAGCGTCGTGCTCTCGTCAACAACTTCGTCCTCGTCCGCCACCGCCGAGGTATCTTTGCCAGCAAGACATCGGGGATTCGTCTCTTTGAGAAAAAAGAGACCTTGAACAACAGCTATAAAAACGGCACCAACAGAGACCAAGTTCGGTAGGAGATACGGGTATCGTCCAAAAAGTCCATCCTGAGGGAATAGTGAAGGATAGAACTTAGCCGGTTGAGCAAGGAAGCCTCCCATGGCAGAACCGACAATACCGCCTGAAGCCCAAACAAAGGGTTGAACAGCATATGCCATGGCTACATCAGTCAGGAGTCAGTACTCAGCCGGAATGACAAAGCACGAAATGGAACTCACGCTCATGTTCTGGCGATTTAACCATCTCCCCCACCATCGTCTGCATGACAGAAACATTCCCATTCAACGCACCCCCCACGAACCTCGCCATCAGGGCCACCCAATACGTCTGCGCCAGACCGAAAATCAGACTCGAGATGGCCACGCCGACAAGACCAAAGAGAACAACAGGTTTGCGACCAACACGGTCAGACAGCGAACCCCATGCCATGGATGTTAACGCTTCTGCCACGGCGTATGCTGAGACGAGAAGACCTGCGTAGTAGGATGCGTCACGGTCGTCGACGCCTAAATCTTTGACCATGACGAATGTGTAGGCCAGGATGGAGTTGAAGGCGATTGGTTCTGAGAAACGACATATTGCTGGCTATGTCAGATTATCTCGAACACAAAAACACGTTTGTCTACGTACCCAGGACGAGAAGTTGTTTGGTAGGAAAAGCATGAACCTCATCTTTCGGCGCCATTATCAATGCTCAATACTCAACGAACAAGAGAGCACCGAAAAGAAAGAGAGAAAACAAAGTTGAGAGAAAGGATTGCTGTGGTGGATTACTCCCACTTCTTATATTGCCGATGATACCAAAAAAATGTGGACATTTTGGTTGGATCTTTGATCTAGTCTAAATGGTTGAATGGGTATACGGGCCGATGGCCGTGGGAAAAAAAATGAAGGATGGGAGGAGGAGTGTGAGAAGTGAGGGGAAAGGGGGCAAGGATGTTGATCTTATCTTGGCGGTGTTGGAGATGGAGATGGAATGGATGACCCGAATGTGCATTTTTTTATGCATAGATGAAAAGGTCAGATGGTGTGTTTTTTTAGAAGAGAAAAAGATTCATACGAAAGACACGATGTGATTACAAGTTCATGGTTGTGTAGATATAGAAGTAGATGTAGAAGTGTCGTTGAATTAGAAATGCCTGGGATAAAGTGAAGTCAAGTCATAAACGCCGTATTGGTCTCATCAACCCTGACAAATGGTTCGATAGATGAGCAGGGTCTCACAGCCTCATCTTGGGAATACGACGTTGTTATCACATGGACAGGGGGCATAGGGGAAGTATGGCACAGCATTAATATCGACATAGCATCATTAATTCTAACTTTTATCTATCCATCATCTCGTTCGCTTCGTAAATGAAAAAAGAAGAAGAAAAAAACCACTTTGTAGGTCATAAAACGTCCCCCCTCTAATCGACATACTTGGGAATCGTCGCCAGGACACCGTCCTTCTCGATCAGGTCCATAGCCTTGGTCACCTCGTCGACGAATCTCTTGTCGTTTCGCAGATCGCTACCGAAGAGCACGTTGAGGGTCAATAGCTCGTTGGGGGTGTTACCACCAGCCTTGGCCAGAGCCCGCAGCTCATCCAGCATGGGATCCTCGACCTCGAACTTGTTGCCCGCATCGTCGACACCGTTAATGTAGCGGAACCAGGCACCAGTGACGAAACACAGACGGCGGAATGGGCCAGTAACCCAGATGGCCTCGGCGACGGAGGGCATGATGAATTGAGGGATCTTACCCGAGGCGTTGAGGGCGACACGGGGGATCTGATCCATGATGGTGGGGTTGGAAAAGCGCTCCATGAGGGTGTTGCAGTACTGGTCAATGTCGACGCCAGGAATCTCGGGGAGGAGAGGCTTGACCTCCTCCTGCATCATCTGCCAGACAAACTTGCGGTAGATGGGGTGCTCCATGACCTCGTGGACGTACTTGAATCCAGCAAGCTGTCCAGGGTAGGCCATGGCGGAGTGGCTGGCGTTGAGGAGACGAAGCTTGTGCTTCTCAAACTGCTCGACGTCGTGGACGTCCTTGACGACCTGGACGCCGACCTTTTCGAAAGGGGGGCGACCGTCGCAGAACTTGTCCTCGACGACCCATTGCATGAAGGGCTCGGTGACGACGGGCCAGGCATCCTGGATGCCAAAGTTGTCGGCCAGCGACTTGATGTCGTTCTGGGATGTGCTGGGCGTGATACGATCGACCATAGCGTTCGGGAACGCGCCCTCTGCAGTGATCCAGTCGGCAATCTCGGGGTTGCGGAGACGAGCAAAGGACTGGAGCATGTTTCGGGTGATGGAACCGTTCTTCTGCATGTTGTCGCAGGAGAGGACGGTGAAGGGCTTGAGACCCTGCTTGTGACGTCGGACGAGGGCGGCGTAGAGGAAGCCGAACGTGCTGATGGGCTCGTTCTCGTTGGCGAGATCGTGCTGGATGTCGGGGTGGTCCGAGACCAGCTCGTGGGTGTTTTCGTTGTAGTAGTAACCGCTCTCGGTGATGGTCAGGGAGACGATGTGTGTGTCGGGATGGGCCATCTTTGCGATGACGGCCTCTCTGTTGTCGGGAGCGAAGAGGAAGGAGTTGATGCTGCCGACGACCTTGGCGAAGCTGCCCTTTGCGGAGCGCTCAATGACGGTGTAGAGGTGATCCTGGTCGGTCAGGACATCGCGCATGGCGGCATCATTGGGTCGGAGACCGACACCGCAGATGGCCCAATCGCGCTCATTGTGCTTCTGGAGGAGCTGGTCGATGTAGACGGCGAGATGGGCTCTGTGGAAGCCACCAACACCGATGTGAACGATGCCTTCCTTGACGGTGGATCGATCGTAGGTAGGGACCTCAACTTTCTTGTCACCCAAGCTGGAGGCGATTGAGGACAGGTTGTCGCTTTTAAGCTTGAACTGTTGAGCCATGTTAGGTGGTGGTGGTGGGGGTTGATGAAGGATGAAGGATGAGGGGAGAGATGATGGTGCAAGAATGAAGAGAGAAGAGGGAGAAAGAGATGGGAGGAAAGCAGAGAAAAGAGGATGGAGCTTTGTCTTTGTAGACACCGCCAAGTGTTTATGCTGTGCTGTGTGCTGTGCTGGCTTTGTTCTGTTGAGTTCTGTTATCGACACCGCCTAAGAACCTTGACTGATCAAAAACCTAAGCTGATCAACCTTGAACCAGGGCAGCTATTGTACTGGACTGTTAAGTATTACGTCTGGGAGCTCGGGATAAGGTCGGTATCCAATTGTGAGAGAAAGCTTGTCGTCATATTGTGGGTCACTGTGGATAAAGATTTGAAGATTCTGCTTTTTTTTTTTTTTTCCCAATTGATAATGATGGGGAATGAAAAAAATGCTGTAGTGCGATAAGGACATACGGGTGCAGGTGGGATGAGGAGAGAAGAGAGAGAGAGATTCTGATACGTGACACAAAAATCGGGATGCGGTGTGATGAGATTTCAGGTGTGATTAGTCCCGTGCATTCTGTCCCCTGTAGTTGTCCCTGTGAACAAAACCGTCTGTAGGGTTCGCTGTAAGGTCCCCTGTAAGGTCCCTGTAGCTGTAGGGGTGAGAGCTGGGAGTGAGCCTCAGTTCTCTATCTTAGTAGTACCTGTACAGGTACAAGTAGCAACCCTCCACTGGGAAGATCCACTAGATCAACGCCACCTTTTCGGACCCTGTTTTCTGTTCCCCACGTGGGTCGTTAGGGTCCACCGATACCGGATAATGGACAAAAGAGAGTGTCTAGGGTAATGGAGGATTTGGTACATCATATGTTGGATTATTTCTTCATGTGGCAAGCCGAGTCATTAGACCCATCCATTGGTAGGGCCAAGGGTAGCTAGCACATGCAATGTACTGTACAATACAACTACAGTACTGTAAAAGTGATGGAAAGTTGCCTCAATCCGATCCACAGGTAGCCTTGGATTCCCACTGAAAATATCCTGTTAACCCCGGAGATGCCGTCATATGATTCAGGGCATGAAAATGTCTGTAGTGTCTCTCATGTTCTGATGGTTGCCACAGATGTCACGTGAATTTATCCAACATTCACCACCAAAAAAATCAATGGCTGCACTTGCAATGCGAGATGGCGGGGCCCTGATCAATGGAAAAACTGTTGCCTAAACATGTTGAACAGGCAGCAGAATTAAAAAGGCTTGAATTGTGGTGGTTGGCGTCGATAGCCCTTATTACCTATTGAAGATATCTGACAGAAAACTCCATCACCAAGACTACTCAAGTCAATTGTCCAATGACAGCCCCCGGGAATAAAATAAAATAAAAACGCCCCCTCATTCATCCCCAACTATCGTGACTTCTCCAAGGTAACCCCAGCTAGACTAGGCACAAAAACTCTTAATACCCGACCAAATAAACAACAAGTAAAGCTTGATCGTGAACCCCCCACTGCTTGGGGTCACAAGCTTCAGCTCAATTCAGGGGCATTTTCTCCTTGTGTATCCACTCCAGTCGTGGACCTTAACCTCTTCTTTGCTTCTAGCTCAGTCAGCCAAGCAGGCTGCAATATAAAAAGTTGGAAACAAACGATGAAAATTCTCATATCATGAGATTGTAAATTTGTTGAGCTGTCACTAGATGAGATGACAGACATGGATTCATCCAAATTGTATTTGGTGCATTTCTATTCTTGTCTCTTATCATGCACCACGTGGACATGAAAGACTTTTCTCACCCAAGACATCACATCACCAGTGCTCAGCCTAGGCGAGATGTCGAATATCCCCGGAGACACTAATCATGTCCAATCCCATCCTGTGGTTTAGGGCTTTGCACATCAATCATAGGTCGGCAGATACATCCCTGCTGGTGCCTTGGCGGATGCACTCTGTTCCAGTCTGTCCCAAGATGAGATTGTTAACCGTGCAGCCGAAATTGTTTGGCGTGGGGGGTGGGTTTTTGCCTTGCTGAGAGGTTCAAGGGAGCATGGGTTTGGTGATGTGCTTTACGTGATCTTGTCTATGAAAAAAGGGTGGCTTCAAGACAGCGTGGGTAATGCTGGGGTGACAGGCACGGGATAAAATGTGCATTAGTCATCAGGGAAATGCTATCTGTTCGTTTGCAGCTGTTATGAAGGATAGTCTAGACACCTAAGATTAGTTATGATCTTGGTGGGCATAGGGTGATGAAGTAATTGATAGTTGTGATTTTGTTGGTGCATTGGTTTTGGTGTTGATCTTGGTTACTGTAATGAAGCAACCTTTCTGACTATATAAGTAGCGACATCGTGGTGTCACTCCGGGGTGAGGATTTTCTCACACGGAGAAAGGAGCAATCTTGTCAACAATTCAACGTGCTCTGATATAGATCAATTGGTCTTCACTGAGAAGCACCATAGACATCATCGACTTTGTCTTCCATGCGTTTACTGCATTTGGCTGAATGTTTTGTCACCGTCACACACTACATGTCTGTTCCAATAGTTCTGGGCCTATGCCGGGTCCAGCATAGAAGTTTGCGCCTCCTAAATCGAAATGTATGTGTGGTAGCTGCTAAGTATATCACGTATCGGAATAGATTAGCTATACTGCCCCTGTGAATACCTTCGCTCGGTTAGCTTCCTGGAGATCTGTAGGGTAGGTCATCGCATAGTCTGACTAGTCGAGTCACCATTCCGATGCAATGCTGCTAGAATGGACAAACATTGGAAGGGGAGTGAGTGATATTCATATCAGAGAGATCTCGGATGTCTCCTGGACCGATAAAATCATTCTCGTAGGTTCTTTGTAGCATTTTCGTACGCATTCTTTGTATAACTCAAGTGTGCCAGAATTCAAATTAGTCCCCAAATCCGGAAGTTCGCATATCAGTCCGCTTCGTTCCACCTCGTTCCAACCTCGTTTATCTTCGTTTATCTTCGTTCATCATCAAAATCCGCATCATGAAACCGCTTACGAGGCAGCTTACCTCGTTCATCATATCTTTTAAACGATTTTTAGATGTGGCTATGTAATTGCGATCATGATCTTCGGGGTTATATAACATATGTCTCGCACCCTGTCTCTTTGCACTCACTCATACTCCATTTCATCCAACATCTGTTGTTGATATCACAACCACATCATGGCTGATACAAAAACTGCTGAAGGACCAGGCGCAGAGTGGAACTTTCAACTCTACCGGTATAATCCCTCCCTCCCAGCTGCCATCGTCTGCGTCGTCGTCTTTGCTATCCTCACGGCGCTACATACATGGCGACTCTTCCGACATCGAGCATATTACTTTACAGCTTTTACTATCGGAGGTTTATGTGAGTGACTCCAGAGATCGTTGATCTTAATCATATCTGAAAACACTACTGATACAAACCAGTCCAAACCATTGGTTACTGTGGTAGAATATGGAGTCACTTTGACAAGTTCTCCATCGGCGGCTTCGTCATGCAAGCCATTCTTATCCTCGTCGCCCCTGCTCTATACGCCGCCTCCATCTACATGATCCTCGGTCGACTCATCCGAACTGTCGAGGCTGAACACCTCTCCCTGATCCCCGTCCGATGGGTCACCCGAGTCTTTGTCACTGGCGACGTTATCGCTTTCAGTCTCCAAGCAGGTGGTGGCGGTATTCAATCTGCCGGGACGCTCGACATGTACAACATTGGTGAAAAGATTATCATCGCCGGCCTTTTCGTCCAGATCTGCATCTTCGGCTTCTTTGTCTTTACGAGTCTACTCTTCCACCATCGTCTCCGCAACAACCCCACGGAAAAGTCGAGCATGGGCACGACTCCCTGGAAGCGATACCTATACGTTCTTTACATCTCAAGCGTCATTATCCTGGTTCGAAGCATTTTCAGAGTTATCGAGTACCTTCAGGGTAATGATGGTTACTTAATTTCCCACGAGATCTTTCTGTATATCTTCGATGCCTTATTGATGGCAATTGTCATGTTAATCCTGTTCATCTGGTATGTTGAGCACCTACAAGGGCTGGAGAAGAACACGACGACTTCATCTTCTGACGAATTTGAAATACGAGAGAGGTCAAGAAAAAAGTATTAGATTAATATTAGCAAGTCGGGAAGAAGAAATTTAGATAGAATTATGAACTTACAAAAATCATACATCCTACCACTTCCTATTCTATATTTCGTATCATCCCCCTAATATTAGATTATTATTTAATCAACCTTGGAACTACACAGGCTACTTAGAATGCGATTACTCAAAACAGAACATAGACACCTTCACCACCATATGTCTATTACCATTCTGCAGAGTCAAGAGAAGGCTAGAAACAAATGACAGTTCACAAGTTGACAGAAAACTGTAAGAAACATGGAATCAAAGTCCAACAGATATCTTTATTCTATTGTCATCAAGTCTACAAAAGCAAACCTCGACTTCAAATCCAAACCATACCACCCCGAAATGATCACCATGACACAAAATTTCCGTTCAGACTCTGAATTACTGTAACCCCCTATAATCCAACTAAATCAAACATTGGAGTTGAGACGGAGGTGACTGGCCGACACCGAGTCCATCTTATAGCGATTGTTGAAGCTCCCACTGTTCAGGATAGCTGTAATCTCTGCCGGATGTATCCAGTTGAAAAGAACCATGAAAACGAACATCAGACATGCATCGAAGATATAGAGATAGATCTCATGGCTGAGAAGATAACCATCAAACCCTTGGAGGTACTCTACGGCCCTGAACACGGATCGAACCATGATGAGTACACTTCCGATATAGAGAACCTTCATGTGCTTCTTCCAGGGCGCACCACTGAGAGATCGACCAGTTGGATTCGCTCGGATGGATCGGTCAAAGGTGATGGCGATGACGATGAAGACGCCGAAACAGATGAGCTGGACAAAGAGACCGCCAATGATGACTTTGGCGCCGTTATTCAGGGCTTCTAGAGAACCAGCAGCTTGGTAACCACCTCCTACGCAGTCGTTAGTACGTGACATATCAATACTGCCGTAGCTAACGGTATAGACACTGGAGGATTGACTTACCACCTCCCTGAAGGATAAAAGACAATACATCGCCAGTAACGAAGATTTTTGTCATCCACTTTTGAGGAATCAAAACGTGGCCTTCTCCGTCAACCATAGTGACAATGCGGCCTAGTTCCATGTACACGCTCGCAGCAAATAGAGCAGGAGCCACGAGTAGAAGAATTGCTTGTATAATGTATGGCCCAAGGGTCCAATCAGGGCTCTCGTGTCCGGATTTGCAACGGGCGGCGTAGCCGATAATCTCGACTAGTCTCATGAGTAGTGATACGTGCTGGAGAGATGGGGTAATACTCACGGAGACCACCGATAGCAAGGGGGATCATAAACCAGCATCGTGCTCGAGTGAGTTGCCAGAAGTGGTAGAGTGTAGTGCCGGCGAAGAGTATGGCAAAGATGACACCACCAGCTACTGTAGGGTCGTAATGGTAAAGATGGAAGACGGCTCCTTGCTCAGGAGCAGAATCAGCTCTTGGGATGAGTGTCATATTGAGGATGAGAAAGGAGAGGCGCGATTAATGAGGAGAAACACAAATAAAGCAAAGGAAAGTAGAGTTGGAAAAGAAGATGGTAAAGAAATCTGAAATAAGGAACGTGGAGTAGTGGAAGTTAAGGAAAAGAACGACAATGCTGATTGATGAGTTCAAACAGAAGAATGAAGATGGGAAACTGTGAGAACATGCATATCTCATATATATCTGGAGACAACAAACTCTTTCTTATTTTTCAGTAAGAGAAGACCCCCCTAAAACCATGCCTCAATCTGCCTCACCCATCGAGAGGATCTGCCTCGGACCTTTATGAAACATGGCTCGTTCAAAGTGCGCGTACTCGGACCAAGTGTTTTTTAGAATAATTTCCAGACTTCCCTCATACAGTGGGTTTTAATTGCATTCGAGAATACTCGTTCAGCGCGTATCCTCGCATGTGGTTCGTATAACCTCGTTTAGAAGGTTCGTACTTCGGAAACCGATCCGAGGTGATGGGTGGATTTGATTAGTTCAGGATGGAGGGGGCTGAGCTGATAAAGTAGCCTATGATGATGAGATCTGCTGGGATGTAAGGTCAGGGTCGCGTGTCAAGGAGCGAACGAGGAATGGGGTGGTCTCGTAAGGCGGAACGAGGGAAGTGCCCTTGTCCTGAGGCATGTTTCGCTATGGCTCAGTCAAATTACTATATAAAGAGAGGGCGTGTCCCTCCTACTTCTGCTAGTCAGTGAATGTCTTCTAAACTTGTGATTTGAATCATGGGCTTGATCGACTAAGCCATCAGTCTCTTTCGAAGTAAACCCCGCTCATCGATTTAAAGGATGTACATCGACGACAAGCGAAGCTATCAAGGCCGTTCTACATCCGATATGCAGGTTTATCACACACCAACGTTGATACCTAGCACTTGCTTCATCTCTACGGACGGACTACCATGCATGCCTCGACATTTGCCTGGTTCTTCGATTCTATTATACAACCGCGGACTCTTTAGTGATATAGCGATCGATGCTTGTCGATAGTCCAAGTAATTCGCTTTCCCGTCGCAACGACACGACCCCGACGTTTTTCGTCGACTTGGCACACAGGTTGTTGTATTGCTCCCACAGAAGTAACCTCCTGGCTGTCGACAAGAGACCTTGTGCCTGACTCGACGGACAAGTAGTACATGCCGTTCAAGCCAGCAAGATGGTATAGTAGAGTTGCCGTCTATATGCTGTGTTTGTGCATAAAGTACAAATTATGGGATTGTTTGCATCTCCTGGAAAAAGAGTTGTGATTTATGAGTGACGCGGCGGTAGAGACACCATGTTATTGATAGATCCAGCGCGGTGCCACGCCACAAGATGTTCTTGGTTCTTGTATGCCGGCGTATTCAGCATTAACCCTGGTGATGTTCTGGATTGCGTCTACTATTCAAGACAAGCTACACCCTGTCTTACGATAATCTTTGAATTAGCAATCAGCGATAGTCGTCTCGATGATTGTTCGTTCGATTTGTGACTCATCCCAGGCTATAACAAGAGTTCTGCCTTGTGGATCGAGAAGAACTTGATATTCATCAACCAAATAAAATCAACCAACCTGCAGCATCCGTCCTGGCCACAAGTCACATGCTATGCAAGTATAAAAAACGTAATCCCTCCGATGTCATAGTTTAATTGCTCCTCAGTCGTTGCCTACAGACAGCTCCATACTGTCAGCACTCAATTCACTTAGAGTTGAGCTAAGGACGTGTGACAGGGCCGCTTGAATCCTTGTAAGCTTCTCGAACATTCCCGTTTCTGTACACTAGAGAACGTCAAAGGATGGGATGACTAACAAGAAGTGGTTTGCCACTTGTGAACGGGGAAGGGGAGATCATCTGAGGTGTCATGTATTGGTCGATATTGTCAATAGAGCTCGTAATCTTGATGTGCGTTTGATCGTCTCAGGACTGTCTCGAATTGTCATATAGGAGGGTAACATTGACTATTCTAAAAGGCAACCTTGATGATACGACTTTCATGGACAATCATCAAAAGAATCAAACCGGCGTACGCAACTACTGATTGCATCTCTATTCCTATCCAAGACATACACAGACATTGGTTATCGGCCAACGTATACCCACCACAGAAACCCTAGACTCTGACCTAGACGTGCGTAGTCCAAGTTGGCCACGACCCAGCTCCCCGGAGAAGCCAGTGTCAGAATTGGCCTTTGTGAGCGGAAGTTTGTTCGTAATAGCCAAATACTTGAACCTTGTCGATAGACTCGGATAAAGCCATCACAAGACCAATGGCCATCAAACGTGTTGCTTATCAGTGTAACATGACAAAACACCAAAACACAACACCCTGATCACGAACAACACAAACACAAACACAACACCTGTCAAACACCGATTACACACTCTTGACAAAAAGTCCAGACCCTCTCGTCCATGCCTTATCTTGCCACAAATCTTACCAATATCTTGACATAACAGGTAACCGGTAACCCTCCCACACTGAATGTCACCAATCCCCTCGCCTCCGCAATAAACGAAGAACTAACAAAACCCACCAGACCCGGCGATACAGCGGCATGTTGCAATCGCGAACCATGTCACTGTTTTTTCCAAAAACATCCGACGACGGACCTTGTCTAATCACCACAAAGGGTTGGACATGGCTCAGTTATAAAGGCATTTTGGGACAAAAGCAGATGAGGGATCAAATCACGTATCAAACAAAAGTTCTCGAACACCCATTGACGAATCAGAATAATCTTGAAATCAGTTTTTACCTACCCGTTTGGGTTTGGACTGTAACATAATTCCGGCAATATCGGCATTTGGAGACGCACCAGTCGACATGACATGAGGCCAGAGTGGTGTCGGCCGACAAGAATCCGTCTCTTATTTAATTGATTCAAAGAATACCCCTGTCTCTCCTTTCCGTCTCGTCTAGAACCCCATACCATTCTGGAACAACTTGGTCTGGGGCCAACTATCGTATCGTCAAGTGGGAAGAGGACGGATAACGGATCAAAGTTCTTTTTTCTTTTCTCGCCCCTCCCTATGATTTACAAAAGTTCGCTCGGAACGGCACAGAGGACAGGAACCTTTGTATTGTTGGTTCTATACGATGCCCAAAGACCCGGAAATCACTCAGTATTTGATAGATGCTCGATGGCAAACAGCTAGATTTCCTCATCCTTATCTCGGATGGTATCATTTTCCTCTTGATTCGGTACGGTGGTGAGATCCTGGAGGCGATATTCATGGTAGCCAGGTTGAATCAATATAAAGAGCTGATTGCTACCATCAGTCAAGAGATGTCTCTTCATCCCCCTTGTGATCGTGCAACTACCCAATGGCGCCCGTCACTCCCGCCGAGACTGTTGTCCACGAGGAACCCGTTACCCTCGCGGGTAACGCATTCCCAGTATCCAGCAATGATACCATCGACCATAAAGTAGTGGACTCGACTGTCCTCTCCAAGGAGGGCGCACTTCACGAAAAGGTCATTTCGGGGTCGGAGGGTGACAGCGACAGCGACAAAGAAGCCATTATCATCTCTGGATCAGATGCTGCCAAGTACCTCCTCCCACTGCGGGATGACCACGACAGTGCTTTGACGTTTCGAAGTTTGTTTCTGGCGTCGGCTCTGTCTTGTTTCCAAGCTGTCATGACACAGATCTACACAGTAGCTCCTCCCGATCCTATTATATAAGCCAAATGCTAACTTGCCATAGTTCAAACCTACTATGATTACCATCCAGGGAACATTCATCGTCCTCATCTCGTACTTTATCGGTAAAGCGTGGGCCGCTTTCCTCCCTCGAGGCGATAAATTCGAAGCCAGATGGCGAGCCAAGGGTAACGAGGGTGCACTCCCACGTTGGCTGTCAGTCATCAAGTTCATCAACCCTGGACCCTGGACACTCAAGGAACATGCCATCTGCTCCATCACTGCTACATCCGCATCCAACGCCGCCGCTAGTATCATGGTGTTTGCCGCCCAGGACTTGTTCTACAACCTCCCTCTGAGTGCCACCACCGTTATCCTCAGCACCATCTCCATCGGTCTGTTCGGGTATGGTATCTGTGGCGTCATGCGACCCATGGCTGTCTGGCACGTCGATGCTGTCTACTGGAGTACTCTCCCCACGGTCAAGACCCTCCAGGGTCTTCACTGGCAGGACTTGAAGGGTTCCAAGCCCCTGCGATATTTCTGGTACAGCTTCACAGGCATGTCCATCTATGAATTCTTCCCTGCCTACATCTTTCCCTGGCTCAACTCTGTTTCCATTCCTGTAAGTCATCTAGCATGGTAATCTAGCTAGAGATACTGATGTACGATAGTGCTTGGCTGCTTCCAAGGCAACAGGTGACAAGGCTGCTGTCCTTACCAATGTCTTTGGAGGAGCTACCAACAATGAGGGTCTCGGTCTATTCAGTCTCTCCTTTGACTGGCAATACGTAAGACACCCATCACTCCTTCGAACCAACACCACTGACCAACCTAGATTACCTCCTTCAACACCTCACTCCCTCTCACGCTTCAAGCCCACGCAGCTATCGGATACTTTCTCTGCTTCATCATCATGGCTGCAGTGTACTACGGCAACGCATGGGACTCCCGTTCTCTTCCCTTCATGTCTACAAGACTGCTCCTCAACAACGGAACACGGTATCCCATTGATCAGGTCTTTGACGGTGGTGTTCTCAACGAGTCCGCTCTGCACGAGTTTGGACTACCTCGACTGACTGGAACCTTTGCTTTTGCCATGTTCATGGCTAACGCTGCTGTAAGTGGTCACTGTAACCAAGACAAGCCTAGAGACTGACTGACTTTGTAGATTGGCGCTCTTGTTGTCCACTGCTTCTTGTTCTGGGGACCTGATGTTGTCAAATCCTACAAGAATGCACGAAAGGGTAACTACAGCGATCGTCACCACGCTCACATGGTCAAGCATTACAAGGAGGCTCCCTGGTGGTGGTACATCGTCATCCTTGTGGGTAGCTTCGTGCTTGGCTTGATTGTAGTGATCAAGGAAAACATCACACTTCCTGCCTGGGCATATGTTGTGTCCTTGCTGCTGGGCATGTTCATTGCTCCCCTGGTAAGTGGGCATGCGACAAATCCCATTGAGACCATGTGCTGACAAATATGTAGAGTACTCTCCTTTACTCAAGATTCGGTAATGGTATCGCCACCAATAACTTGTCCAAGATGTTGGCAGGTCTGATCCTACCTGGCCGTCCCATTGGTAACATGTACTTTGCGGCTTGGTCACACAACGTTATCTCCAATGCAGTCAATCTTTCCAACGATCTCAAGATGGGCGAATACCGTAAGTTATCTTCAACCGTTTTCAGCAGTCCATCTAACATGTATCAGTCAAAATTCCCCCTCGTGTCATGTTCTTGACTCAGATCTGGGGAACTATCCTCGGTGGCTTCATCAACTACGCTGTCATGATTTCCATCGTCGGCAGCAACCGGGAACTTCTCGCTGATGGTGATGGTAACTCTTCTTGGAGTGGTGCCACCATGCAGTCTTACAACACCAACGCTACCTCTTGGGCTTTGGCTTCCTACTTGTACAAGATCGGTGGCACTTATGAGATGGTTCCTATTGGTCTGGGAGTTGGGGCTGCTATTGTTGTGCTTCACCGTATTGTTTACCACGTAAGTCATCTTGTTGAACTTATTTGTTTCTCTTACTGACCACCATCCTCAGTTTCTTCCCAAGATTCACGGCTTCGACCTCTCCGAAATCAACATGCCGCAGTTGATCCAATACGCCGGCTACATCCCATACAACGCGAGTCAGACCTGCGTTCTGTTCAGCCAAGTCCTCAGTGGTTTCTTTGTTCAGTTCTATCTGAGGAACTACCGCCCTCGCATCTTCAAGGACTACTCGTACCTGGTGACTGGTGCTTTTGATGGTGCTAGTCTGACGGTACTCTTCATCCTCTCCTTTGCTGTCTTTGGTGCAGGTGGTCCTTCGCATCCATTCCCGACCTGGTGGGGTAACAATGCCGATGGAAACTATGATCACTGTCCGATTGTTGAGTAGATGTTGAGTGGATAAGGTAGTGGTTGTTTCTGTGTATGTAGTGGACGAATATGGTACTTGATATGGACGCTCGTTGGTAGTTGTAGATAGACTAGAATTGAAACTGTCCTTACACGAGTTTTATTGCATCGGTGACTGAGGTCAAGACGTTACTTTAAAGATGTTTTACAAAACTACCATCATGTGTATGGAGTGATAGATCTGATCCAACGAGATGCACCATGATTAATTCCCCAGGTTAGTTAGGAGCATGGGAGTGGTAAGATGAGCCATTCGCTTATCGTGTGTATTGTATATATACTCTACACTAATTATTGAAGCTTACTCTAACCTTGATCATAACTTCATCACTGATAATACGTGCAATACGATCAACATAACCGTAATACTCTTTGGGATAGCATTACTTGTTACCAGGGCAAATACATGAAGCCAGCGAACCAGGTCATCTAAAAGAGCGTTAGTTAACTTCTACTTCCTCAGATGGCAAAAGCTACACTTCCCAATTTACCGATAAAACTGTCACCCTCATCGTCCCCCTGCTCACGACGCCGTTGTCTCCGCTCGTATGCTTCTGGGCGCACCCAGATATCGGGCTCCCGTGTCATAGCTCCAGCTGAGGAGGGGACATCTATGATGTGTTTAGTTCTCGTAAAAAAATATTGCTACAATATCTTTACAACATAGATTGGTGTTACTGACCAGTCTTAATTTCGTGTGGATCAGAGGGTGTAATTTGTTGACCATGAGTAGTGATTTGCAATGGGTCATCCTTGGCGATCCCCTCTTTTGTTGATGATTCACTGGATTCCTGTGTCATGGTCGCGCGGTAGATGGTGTAAATTCTTGATCGTATCTGTCGTTGACTGGGATGTGGATGTAAGAGGGAGAAAAGATTCCGAGGGAATTGACAACCAACTGTTGTTATAAATGAAGGTCACTTCACTTGTTACGAGCCCCCGTGATTATTTATGCACGTCCCGTATTTTCTACCCTATCATACCCGATCGTCCCGAACCGAAGCTAGGGTTGTGGAGTGATTAGAAGTCTTGTACTGTAGCCTGAAGGCACAAGAACACTTTGGACAGCTATGATTCCTTACACAGGGATGCTTTGTTTGTCAGTTATCCGAGGATTGTGATGATGATGAGACATTGTATCAGCCCCTCCCAATGTGCTGCCGCTTCGTCAAGCACCTATGTGCATAATTACCAACAGCCATACCCTGTGAGGCTGTTGGTCGAAGCAATAGATTACCTGGCCTAGACCCTCAATATTATCACGCAGGAAAGCGCCCGCAACTACCATCTGAAGTGGATATGCTCTAGCAACTGTGCAGAGCCTCTCGTCCTGGATGTTTTTGTTTGTGGAGTAGGCAAACCCAGTGATACTTGCTAATGGCCCAACTTCCCAAGCTGTCCCCAAGGAATGGCTTAGTCAACTGGGCACAGATATGTTTCTTGCCTTGTGTTGAACATCTAACGGGAGAGAATAATATTTACGAAACCATGGCATAAATAACCGGCCAAAGTCGGTGACATTGACATGACACATTATCATATACACTATCTCATCTTTTCAATCCATCCAGACAGCCAAAAATAACGTTCCAACATGGGCTTCCTGCACTTTTATTGGCCGTGGAGGTACGATGTGTCTCCTGAAACTATCATCTCCGTCGTCGGGTTAACTTACGCATTGTCAGGCCAAAGATGACGATCATGACTCTCCATCCCTCGACACTCAATCGAAGAGCTCGAATGGCAGCTTCGACCTACTCCAGGAGCCCCATTGGTGACTGTGTATGGCACCGTTCAGCAGGTTGCATCCCAAAAGGCTGAACTGAACCCAGAGTTTGCGTAATTCCAGGTCCAACTGGAGGCAAAACGGGTCGTAACACTGCCCACAATCAGTCGCAGCGTCCCTGATTGTTAATCTAGTCAATCATCTCCAGTGTCTCCATATTCGACTTAATGATAACATTCTGTTATATCGTATCCTGTTTCCCGTTAAACATCACTCTAGTGGACTAACTAAAATATGTGTCAAATCTACAAAGTGCAGTCCTGTATCATTGAGATAATTCTTCTACTCAAAGACATGATAGCACGACAGAGAATTCAAGTTTGAACTGATTCGTCGTGGCTATTACCTTTTGACCCTAACGTGTGATCAGATATATGGATGAGAGAGAGCGAGCATAAGTCTGCACCAATCTTTCCATAACTGTTCAAGACCACATACTTTGAAACCTCCCTAAAATAAGTATTCAGGACCGAGACCTCAGAAGAACTGTGGCTATCTCTTAGAGGATGGCAAGACTTTGGATGCAAAAGTATCTACTATTCCAGTATCCATCCTCACAACAAGATATACACTTCAAGTTACTAGTAGACAGAGTCTGACTATCGATGGATCTACTGAAACCAGTACTTGTATCCTTACCAATTTGTTTGAGAGATAAGAGTACATCATTCATTATAAGATGATTCATTAAACCAACCCGTTGCAGTGGTCTCTCCAAAGTCTTTTCTTCCCCCAAAAGAAAATACGTACCACTTCTTCGCCTCCACAAGATACTAGAAAAGCAACACTTGTACAAGAAACCAATCGAAACAAACTCTACTATCGACAACCTTGCAGCTTATTCTTCACCGGTGCACAGACACAGTCTGACTGACCAGGTATGATACCATGGAAATCACAAGAGTTTTCTGGTTGAAAAATATTCAGGGGTCAAAGCTGCAAAAGCTTCTTCATCCTTCTTCACTAACCTGGCCATAGTACCGGCAGTCGACGTCCCAACGCTCGTTACAGGTCGATATTTATCGATGACGATCGGCTTGGAGCGCGGGGTGAGCCGGACCAATCGGGCGAATCCTTCTCCATCCCCCAGAAAACGCGAAACCTGCTAGTCTCCGATGTGGTAGCAGTTGGACTCCTACTGTTGATGCTGATCATCACAAGATCAAAAACTCTGGGGAAGAACATCCCCTGCCGGGCTAATCCCCCAGAAGCCTAGGGCTCATAGACCGACCACCCACAGTGACGCTCCTTGTGGCGCTCTGCGATTCGATATTGTGTTCTTTTCAACAAACCTAGACGCCATCCGGTGTAGAACGGTGACATTGAAGCCTCAAGACTAAGCCGGCTACCAATAACGTGGCTGCTATACTGTTGCAATGCCCGTTTGCCAGTTGCCACTCGCATTGGATGGCTCCCTCTATATTGTGTGAGAGATGAGACTTGGAGTACTACCCATGCGACCCATGGACTGTACAAACACTCCTGATACTCTCCTCACACGTTGATATCGATGGTCTGCTGAAGATAAATCAAAATACCCATCGAGTCCAGATACATAATTGCTGGCACAATTGATCATCCTTTCGATGGGCTCAATCCAGCCTTGGGCGACTGTTGTGGTCTACCAATATACAGCACATCCAACACGACTCAAGACCGAGACTGGGTGAACAAGCCACATGCTAAAGTAGGAACACCCGATCGATTCTCAGGCCATACAGGATCAGCCTGGCTCAGCTTTCAGTCACGACCCCCCAAAGCCAAACCATCCAACTCAACTGGTCCTTGAACCTGGAACTGGTCAAAGATACACAGAGTTAGACTAACCTCCGAAGATCGCGCTTTGATCATGTCGGACAATAATTTAAATCCCCTTTATGATCTAGAATCACGATTCCAGTACCGGAGGGTATAATGCCGGCAGCCCTATGTTTGTGTGTCCCCCTCCCCGCCCCTTGAAAAGCATACACCCTAACGGTTGGGTTGGCACTAATTAAAACGCGCGCTAAAAAGGTTCGATACGAGCAATAAATACTGTATCATACTTTGGAATAGAGTTCGTCCATAACGCAAATCGTCGCTAGTCTGTAGGTCCGTGAACTTGTTGAAACAACAGAAGCCCCTGGATCTCCAAGACACGAGTATATTATATCTAGATGCTGGTCGCCCACATCAAGA
>JABGLY010000061.1:0-92579 GCA_013623525.1 Fusarium dimerum
GGTCCGGCCCCTCCTCTGAACTTAGGCACCTAAACCAACCAAACCCCACCATATCAAACCAACATCTCATCCTCCCACCTCGATTTCGAATACAACCACCACTCAATCACTCTACCGAGACGAGCACAAATCCTTGTTCGACCGATACATCCTCTTTTAAACGCCCCTCCAAAAACTTCCGCAAATATGCTGATCAAGTATGTCTTCGATTTGGTTGGGGGAGATATGACAGGATAGAAATGGGAGTTAACCGTGTTACGCGATAGGGTCCGAACATTGACCGGGAAGGAGATCGAGCTGGATATTGAGATGGACTACAAGGTATAAAGTGGCGAAGAAACACGGTAGATGGCCCAGAGGACATCGGACTGACGGGGAGTGTAGGTCTCGCAAATCAAGGAAAAGGTCGAGGAGAAGGAAGGTATCCCTCCAGTTCAGCAACGTCTGATTCATGGCGGTAAACAAATGTTAGATTGATCTCCCCCCCAATAACCGTGTTTCGCAACAAAAACTAACATGTATACTCTATCTAGGACCGACGACAAGACCGCCGCAGAGTACAACCTCGTCGCCGGAGACACCCTCCATCTAGTCCTTGCTCTTCGAGGTGGACTATAGCCTTTCTCACACGACTAGAAAACTGGATGTTGTTCTTATTCTCCGAGGCAAGATTAGAGACGGCCAGTAGACAATGGTGAAAGAGAAAGGGGAGGGGGTGATGGTGATTTAATGTTGTAATGTTGTTAATTTAAGGGCTCATAAACAAAAAGAGGCGTTCGTTGGGATGCAATGAAAGTCATGATTATTCTCGATGTATAAATGTCGAGGGATTGCTGTTGATGACCTTGACGTGGAAGGGCCTAATATTGCGGAAGTCGGTGTTGTCACTGATTCCTACAAAACAAGAGTTCACATACCAAGTCTTTGATAGAGATGGATTATGCTTTGACACTCTTTATCAGGCTTGTGTATTCTTCTCCTATCGACAAATATTGGCTCTCTGGGTAGATACCATGAGCATAGACAAATGCCATTGCTGATTCAAATAACAACAAATAAGCCTTTCATCCTGATGTTGTCTCTGTGTGAGAACGATCCCTTCCATATCCGAACTTTCGCATCGTATCAAACATCCAGAGACAGCCCCTTCTACCCTTCTTCTCTAAAGAAATTCCACTATAAAAACCAAATGCCATAAACTCCCCTCTTTCCATGCCACCTGGCAAGAGAAATCCCTACAATAAAGACCTAAATAAAAAACCGAAACGCTTGCTGTGAGTAGTGCTTGACTACTTGGATGAGAGAAAGAGAGAGGAGGAGAAAGAAGAATAGGGAAATAGTGATTTGACTTGGTGGTGGATGTCACTTAACCTCTTCTCTTGGGTTTCATGAAAATGTCGACTGCCTTTCGCTTGCGTGGTAGTGCTGCACTTGTTGGCTTGATTGGGATCCTCGGAGGAGAGGGACTACCTCCCTTGCGTGGACTCATGTCTCGCGGAGGGGTGCTTCGTACTTGGGGTAAAACGGCCTTCTCATTGGATGCTGATTTGATCGATCCGGTATGCTTGTCAGATTCTTGGTCATCCGGTAATTCAACTGACTTGATGACAGTGGGTGGCTTCGAGGGCTTGACCGGAGCCGGTCTAGGCTTGAGTGCTGAGGAAGAAGAAGAAGACGGCGACGATGAGGCTGCTGTTTGAGCTTTGGGACCTTTGTAGCTGTTGGATAGGATACCAGGGCGCTTGAAAGGTTTGGCGACGGTAGCTGGCTTCTTCTTGAGAAGCGAAGCAGAAGCGGCGGCGGAAATCTTTGGGTTGGGATTGCGTGTGGCCGGCAGAAGGCTTTCCCTTTGGTTACCGTCACCCTCGTCCTCATCCGAGTCAAACAAATCGTCCCTCACGTCCTCCTCGGATTCGTCAAGAAACGTTGCTCGGTCTTCATATGCCTTGACAGCAGCAGACGGTTCGGCGAGTCTCGGCGTCACCCGGAAGGCAGGCTGAGCTGCTCTGCGGCTATCGTTGAGCATGGCAGCCGGGGCCTTTCTGATCTTGCTGATAGCATTAGATGACTGAGAGGGTCGTGACAATGCGCCGTGGATGCTCTTGATCTCCTTGACTTCTCGACGGACCCGTCGCATAACGCTGGCGCCGGTGTTGGTCTTGGTACGACTGCCCTGGGAGAAGAGAAGGGAGCTGCCGTGGGGATCCCGCTGACTCCAGTGTCGTTTGGGATTGACTCTACCTGCATTGGGCAGGAGTCTGCGATCGACGATTCTGCTCTCGTTCTTCTCCTTGTCCTGCCTGAGTCCGGAGAGAGCGCTCAAGAGCTTCTTCTCACTCTCCTGCAGAGCGCTGTCGTGTTCCCTCTTGTACTTCTCCCAGACCTTGTGCCAGTTCTTTGGGTTCTGTGGTTTGTATGCCGTGGCTCTGTACTCCATGGGGAAGTCGCGCTCAATGATTTTGAGCCAGATCTCGCCCGTCTCTCCCTCGATCTGTGGTGAGTTGAGTTCGATTTGACGAAGTTGAGTGGCATTGTCGATACGAATGAGGATGTGCCGAACAGTTTCGTAAGGGAGGAAATCACCGACGGTGGTGATATCGCGGATGTGTTTGAGGCATGCCGTAGTGGCCAGCTCCATAAGCGACTTGACTGGCATTTTGAGATCGAGAGACGTATTGAATTCTCTGAGGTTGCGCTCGTAGAGCAGGATATGGGTTGACTGCAGGACTGAAGCTGGATACGGATGGACGCGATTGCAAGACTCGAGCTCGGGAATTTGTATGTTGCGATCGAAAGAATCTGAAGTCGGTTCAGGGACGATTGAATATATATAAATAGGGAAAAGGTCGGGAAGTGAAGAGATTTCAGATTTTGTGAGTCAGGAAATAGAAATTAGAATTGGGCTTTGATGTCGATAATGTTGTCGAGTTTCGTTCGTCATTGAAATAGAGAGAAATCCGGGGAATATAGTTGAAAGGAAACCCCCCCAGGGTTTAATTAAAGCAAGTCGTTAAGTGTTGCTGAAGAAGGATGTTTTGATAGAAAAGACATTGCGCTCTGGGGTTCTGGGATTTCTGATTGATTGAAAGTGAATCACAGCTTTCCTATTGTTGAAAGGATTGAATACAATAGAGACAGAGGCTGTGTCAACTGTAAAGACACGACGTAGCTTGCTTCATTCTGATAGGATAGGATAGGCTAGGCTAGGATAATAAATAGCTTTAATAAGTTAAAAGATCTTAGATCAATAATAACCTGGGACGTCTTGCTCACTGTGCGAATGAGCACTAGACTGAATTAGGATTAACGCCCATCATCGACCTCACCTACCTAGGCAGGTGCCTACAGAGAGGTGCTTCAAGTGTGAGCCTAGTCCGTGCTCGCTACAGCTGTTAAAGAGACACTCAAAGCACTGTAGCGTACTTGCTGGTAGCCCAAGATGCGTACCCTGAGCACTACACAATAGGTGGTCTCTCCACTGAACCCATGCGCATAGATAGGTACCCAGGTACCTACCTCTAGGTAGCAGCTCCACACTTTTCAAGCACCCATTTCGTCACTGTTTAGGTAGGTACCTACCTACCTAGGCAGGCCACTCATCCATCCAGTCCCAGTCTCTCATTTTCTTTGTTTCCACTTTACACCTTGACTCTTGGCTCTGTCTGTCTGCCTTGCACCTTTTCATACCATAAGTTATCTTGCCATCATTTTCCTCCCTCTTTCAGAGGATACTTTCCATTGTCGACTCTCCCTTATCCCTCGGCCTATCTGTTAATCACTTTTCTCGCTATTCAATCCTACGTATCATTCTTAATATACTCAAGCGATTCGACAAAAAAGAGCGCCTTGTTTTCAAGCGCCGCGCTTGCACACCCTTACACTCGCTTCACGCATTCACTCATTATATAATTCAGCATGGCCGAGCCATACATTAAGCAGGACCCTTATATCAAGCCCGATCCAGAGGCTGCCGAGGCTTCCACTCCAGTGGATGAAGACGATCTCTACGAAGATGCTGGTGATCTCGAGTTTTACGACAAGAGCGCACCGAACCACTCCAACGAAACGCTCTATCTCGCTCGTGTACCCAAGTATATGTGGGATGCGTGGGCGAAGCTGACGGAACGGCTGGGCGACGACGATGAGATTCAGATCGGGACTCTGCGCACATGGAACGAGGCGAAGCCAGATGGAAGCGCGATAGTAGGCGATATAATGGATTCTTGGTGATGACGACCAAGAGCTGACTTGTTGCCCCTAGACAAAGCTTCGCATGCTTCTCTCGGCCAATTGTCCCGAGCATCAAACCCTGCCACACGAATACGATCTCGAAGTTTTGGAGCCCAATGTGAACAACCACTTTGTCTTCAGCGAGGAGGATCTGCCGGGCTTCAAGGCGAAGAACAAGGAGCGTCAGGATGCTTCGAGCCGTGGAATTCCTGCCTCACTATTGAGGCAAAGAGGGGCCGCGCCAGGTCCTGAGCGACCTACATACGACCGAAGGAATCGATATCAGCCATATTATCGCAAGGCTATACCGAGTAAGTGGATATTTCTGTGGTGACCCAGGTTTTGGGCAATTGCACGATGCCGTTTATTGACCCAGGGCGTTCCAGAGAAAACAAAGATTTTCGGCAAGATTCATTATGATGTCCGTGTCGAACCTAGAGATCTTCGTCACGAGGAACAGATTTTGGCCCAGCGACTACAAGATGCAGATGCGTCCAAATCCAAGCTCCAGATCATCAGCCGAAACAAGGCCTCGTCTATCATCAACCCTGGAACTGCTGGCGCAGTGGGCTGGGCAGGCAATTTCATCGTGAGTAGTCTCAGCCGTAGAGCGAATGTTGAACTGTACTGACATCTTTGCAGAAAAACACGGCACCTACAGCCAAGCCCAAGAAGGGCGAAGTATTCAAGGCAGCGCGTATCCCCGAAGATCAGCTTCTGGATCTCATTTTTGGCTGCTTCCGTCAGTATCAGTATTGGTCCATGAAGGCACTGCGACAGAAGCTGCAGCAGCCAGACCAGTACCTCCGACAGGTGCTGGAGAAGGTTGCAGTGCTCAACAAGAGTGGCCGCTTTGCCAACCATTACTGTTTGAGTGAAGCCTATCGCGACAGAGGCTCCGAAGCACAGGAGGCTGCTGCTGAGGCTGCCGACGACGATGATGATGAAGAGATGGAGGACGTGCTGGTCATGCAGTAAGGGGCAGGCCGTTAATCTAAATTTGAGAGACACACATAGTTGAGGGAACCAGTTTTCCCCCCCTTTTGGTGTATTGATATGAGAAAAGGCCTGTGAAGAGGCTATTGTTATGTTTTACTAGGTTTATCAAGTTAGGAAGGGAATTGGGACGAGGGGTTTTAGAGCGTGATACCCTTTTATTAGCCATCGTATAATTATCTGATGGACAAACGCATTGGATCTACTGGTGATGACAACGACTACAGTTCACTCATGTATAACAAGACCAACGTTAGTCGTAGTAATTAATGGTAATGGCCAGTATCGTATCCATGGTCATGATCCACTTCGTCTTATAAAGCACACCTACGTAATGTAATGTAAATGGCCTTTTTCCGTGAGAGACTCCCCCCTTCCCCGCAAACCAGTACAATACCTACCTCCCTGGAAACCAACCGTTGCTCTACTTGTACTGCCTCGTCCGCAAATACAATAAATACCATTACTTTCATTGTCGATTTAATTCATGTACCCATCCTCTTACAGAACCATTCAAACAATCATAATCATCTGCCTCCTACAGTGCCCTTCAAAAAGCTACACAATGCATCTCATATTCGACTTTGACGGAACAATCACTAAACAAGACACTATCGGAGAACTCGCCCGCTCAGCTATAGAGATCCAAAAGAGTATACATGGTCATGATCTGAGTGATTCCTGGGACCAGGTCGTCAAGTCATATGTTGAGGATTACCAGAATTATAAGGACGGTCACCCCTCGCAAGAGCATGCGAGGACCTGTGTTGACGACGAGATGCGGTTCCTCTCGGGGATGAAGGACGTGGAAGAGACGTCGTTGGGGAGAGTGGCAGATGCAAAGATCTTCAAAGGGCTGGATGACGAGACCTTGGCGAGGGCTGGGAGAGAGGCAGTGCGTCAGGGAAGAGTTCATATCAGGGACGGGTTTGATGGGTTGTTGCGACTTGCAAAGGAGAGGGGCTGGAAAGTTGGTGTCGTCTCCGTGAACTGGTCGCGAGCGTTCATTCGAGGTGCTCTAACACCTCACGATATATACGTCGTCGCCAATGAACCTGCTTCCGACGGGGGTATAACAGGGCCTCCAGAGTTACCCGGCGGGAGAATGACCAACGCGAGAGAAAAGCACAAGGCTGTAGAACATCTAGTAAAGGACGGGAAGGAGAAGACGCTATACTTTGGTGATTCGACAACGGATATGGAGTGTCTCCTCGACGGTGGGGTCGTCATGTCTGATGATGGTGAGTCTTCGTTGCTGAAGACGCTGAGAAGAGTGGGTGTTGAGGTACCGCACGTGAAGGAGAGGAAAGCAAAAGTTACGTGGGCAAGAGATTTTCAGGAGGTGTTGGACAGTGGTATTCTTGATGAGTAGGGCATATTATATGAGTGGGACAAAGCCCTTTGTTACTGTACATGATGGTCAACAAGATATAAAGCCCCCCCCCCCCTTTGTTTATGGGAGCTGATATGTGCATAAATGAGAACATGAAGGCGCATAAAGGACTGAAAACAATAAAGACGGAAAGATTTGTATATAAATGTTCTGTGAACCCAACATTGAATCATACAACCATTAACCAGCAAACACCACCAGACCACTTCACAGCATCCAGTCCAAAATGTGCACCTACACACGTACCATCTACGCATGCTCGCACGACAAATGGGGCCACCGTATCAACAGCTGCGAAGTAAGCCAGAACTTTGTCGAGGGCAGCTATATCCACGACTGCGACAAGAAAACGTCTCACGGACTCATGACGACAAGAGTGCAGAGTAAGTGCGCTGCATGTAGTAAGCTGGACGCGAGAATCTTGAAGTTGAAGAGGAGGATCCAAGAGGTTGCCAAGGCGATCGGGGTGGATGAGGTACTGGAGGATGTGAAGAAGAGGAGCGCGAAGAAGAAAGATGTGAAAGAGAAAAGGGGAGAGGAGGGGGAAAGTGAAAAAGAAGAGAGGGAAGAGGTTGAGGGAGTGAAGAAAAAGGACGACAAGGACGATATTGGAGAGGAAGCTACAGGGGACAATGAGGAGAAAGGGCAAAAAATGCAAGGAAGCATGAAGCACGAAGAGATGACAGTATGAGACAGAAAGGGAGTGGAAGAAGCAGAAAATGAGAGTAGCATCGATACTGGCGAACTCGACAACCATGACAAGGCCAACCGAGACATAGCTGGATACAAACAAAAGTCAAATCTATCCATGCTGATCATTCCATACACGCCCAAACATCAATCATACAGACACAGCCGTGGATCGCTGGTTCAGACTCCACTTCCTCGCCGCCAGTATCTGCCTCTGCCTTGTACTCTGTCCTCCATTGTCCTCCTTTGACATCGAGTTGAGAGTTCTCAGTTCGTCCATCTCATCATCAGCACGAGTCCTCTCATCCCGTCGAGCAGACAGATAGATAAAGTCGTGCAAGAAGCTGTGAGCGAGCTGCCTCGGCTTCCCATCCGCTGTCCAGAACCGCTCCTCGCTGAGCTCTTGGGAAAGATGGCGTCGAAAGTATCGGTCTTGAGCCACCCACCAAGCACGCCAGATGCAGAGGATGACGAGGGTCAATGGGATTGCTGTCGCCCAGTAAGGCCAGAAATGCTGGCCAAACCGAGTAATGTTGCCTTGGCCTCCGGTACCGCCGTCACTCTCTCCACCATCGTCGTTCTCTTCTGGGCCGAGCCAGTCGAACATGGACATCCCAAACAGGGTACCGAGGAACTCGCCTGGGAGGAATATGGCTGTAATCACGGCTAGAGCTTTCATCGACGAACTGTCTCTTGAGGATGCGACAGCCATGCGGGCGTTGAGTACATTGTCCTCCTGCGCCATCTTACTGTATATCTAGAAGTCGCAAGTTAGCCATCCGCCATAGAACGTGTCGATGTGGGAGATCTCCCTTACCATGTCAATCTGTGCGCGGCACCTCGCTTCCGACATACGCCTGTCAGTCTCTAATCCCATACACAGCCTCAGCAGACCATCCAGGTACTGTCGAATCTCATGCCAGTGAGTCCCCAGCGAACCCCCGTCGTTGTCTTCGATCGGCAGACGGAGCTGTGGGAGGTTTCTTGGAGGCAACACAGGGCTTACAGGAGCCGGGCCTTGACTGGGGTCAGCAGCAAATGGGCTCAGCATGCTAAAGTCCTGACTGTACTGGACTGAACTTCCCATACGTTCGGCGAGCTCATCGCCTGCCAGGATCAGTACCTTCACTGCACGCTCCATCCACCGAATCGTATCGAGAAGCTTGATTGTATCCTTTAGCACCTCGTGTGCCCTCTTCATGAGTCTTGTCATGGTCATTGGACCCCAGGGAATCTTGGCGCCGTTCTTGCCATCGCTGAACTGTCGGCTAATGCGTCTGCCAGGGTTCTCGGTATTATCGAAACCGGCAATGTTGCTCACATCATACTCCAACGATGCCACATTTGCGTTGTTCTCAATAACAGCTTCTTCACATCGCATGAACTGCACCTGGAGAAGCACAACTGGCATAATCAGCGGATGCGCCCAGTGAGTCCGGCAGGACTCGAGGCGATGATCATACTCATCAAGGTCATCCAGATTGTGTCGCCTTGGTTCCCACGACTGGCGCACCAGAATAGTGGCCGCACGGTCTCGGATGTCGTATGTCATGGAGAGGAAATCGCAAGGGGTCTTTGGCATCTCGGAAAAGGCAAGAATAATGCCTTGGACTGTTAGCATAGAAACCATCTGCATGCATATGCGGTACTCACTCAATTGCGACCCATCCTTGGACCAGAAACGTGACTCGGTTGTGACGCGAGTTGAATACTGAAGTGTGGCAGGATGCAGTTTCATGGCGGCCAAGTCTTCAACAGTCATGCTGAGTATATCTTGACCGCCTTCGAAGGGCGTCTTGCGCTTGAAACAGATCCTGGAATCAACCGGTTAATATTAAGCTTCGTTGATACGTTGGATGACAACACTTACACACGACGAATCCGGCCTTCTAATCCAGCTGAAGGATTCTCATCGTCGTTTGGCTTACGAAACTGACCCTATAAACGTTAGACTTATATGTAGTTTCTTTTAGACGCGATACAACATACATTGCTATGAAGCATAGCCCCCTGTCTGAATGCAAGATCAAACAGCGTAGTGCCCGATGTATCATCACGGGTGAAGTGATGGGTAATGTGCTCATCTGCTTCTCCCTCGGAACCTTTCAAGGTGGTCGGCACCGACTCTTCTGGCCGCTTATAGACAACATACTCGTCATACTCGATGTTGGAGGGTGTGTTGGGGGCGGTGATCAAAACCTGACCAGAACAAAGATGCTGGTCATAGTTGAATAGATCTAGTCCGTGATGTACCAACCCCATTAAGGTGGTTGAGAGCCGCCGCCAGAATCGGACAGCGTGGTTCTTCGAGATACGAGAATTGCAGCCAGCCTCTTGAAAGGGGCGGACGAATCTGGAGACATGGATTGCAAAAGAAGTTTGAAAGATCGAGATTGAGACTAGGACTTGATGTCGCAAGAAGTGCTGAGATTATCGGTGAAATGAGGACCTTCGGAAGGATTGAATGCGGGTCGCGGCGTGCTTATGAACTTGTAGCAGTTCCCTGGGGGTTAAAGGAGGAGAAGCATATCTGATTTGGCGTACCAGGGGTCCCTGGTAAGCTGAAGGTCTTCCCCGGCCATTGTCTGCATGTAAGAGCGTCATCGGACATATTGGAGCCCAGCGGATAGCCCTCCGCCTCGTTAGGCAGGATCATGTGAGCAGATGTCCGTTATCGAACCCATCGAACCGGAGGATTATGGGGGCAAAACGGTCCGCCCCCCGGACGGCGTCGGCGAATGACAGCCGCTAGAGATGCCGTCTAAAAGACCGGGCGTATCGGACCCGTACGGAACGGGATCTAGGCAGCGATGTATCGGACCAACAAGAGGTGGCGCAGTTCCCAGACCCTTGCATGATATCTCGGGGGCCAAGGCTTCCAGAAGCTGTGGGGAGATTAACGTCGAGCAATTGGAGTAGACGATTGGTCAATGAAGTGGTGATAGTGGTTGGTCATGGGATCATGTTCTTTGGGGAGGCTGGTCAAGTTGGTGCAGCTGATCGAGTTGGGCATCATGAGCCGATATAGAGTCTGTCACGTTTCATTCAATTGGGCTCGTTAACCTGAATCTTGAAGAAACGTCCATCAGTGACGCAACAAACGAGTCGACTGAGTGATTGCGCAAAGCTGCCAAAGCGATGGGAATGTTGTCTGACCATCAATGGATTCCAACAACGGGCTTGAGGATGATTCAACTTGAATCAACTTGAGGTACTGGTGATGTTTGACTTTTGAGCCACAAGTGCCCTTTGTCTTGAATAAGTAAGACCCAGGGGTTCTAAACCTTGTTTTCAGCAATAATCTACCTCGAGATGAAGGATGGAAGAGCCTCATGGATTTAGGACCACTAAGGAATTGAGTCCTCGGGGTGTATTCTTCAGATTAATGTTGTCGGGTATGGTTAGTGCTATGATAGACCACTGATTGACGGCCAGCCTCAGCATAACTCTTTTGACCAGAATGTGCCATCGGAGGCCTTATGTTCGAGTTTGAATCAATATCCAATATTAGCAACACGGTAGAGTGACCAGTGAGACAATGGCCGAAGGCGGTACAGAGATGACGAATGCAATGAGAGACAGATGGTGAAGATGGATCTGGATTGTGGTACAGCCACAATAAAGTATTGCATGTGAAGTTCTTTCCTTGGTAGAATAATCACTTTAGTAAGGAAAGAGGTTACAATGTAGAAACCAACTGACATGGAAGGTGACAGTCGTTAGCTTCGATGGGAAGAGAGGAATTATTTGGAAGAACCCCTTAATTTCAACTACCACATTTACCTTTATTCTTGCAGCCACATTCAGCCCCTTGTGATCAGCAACTTCTCTGTTGCACAAACACATCTTGACCTCTTCAATCTCGATTCTAATCATCTCTTGACAAATCGAAGCATTTACCCTAAATGAATATCAAATCTTTAAACTTTCCAATCCAACTATCTAAACCGCTCCCGTACAATCGCCACGAAGCTCAATGTTCCTCCCATCTTAGCGTCTTCACGATTGGTTCCAGACAAGACATTGCATTCCAACGACATGCCTACCAACATGCCAGACCACAATCCGAACCGCCCTAGTACCTCGCTCAAACCCATTAATATTCCAGATTCCTTACGGCACCCTGATTTTCTTAGCCTTGGATCGCACTCTGTCGGGCATTTGTTCCTGGTCTAGTCAGAATAAGGAGGTTGGCGTTGCTTTCCGTAGCATCCAACTAGGCACTTCAAACTTTTTACTTCGGCCACCACGCGAAGACCTGATGCTCTTTGACGGGCATGGGACTACTCCAATGGCTGAGTATCTCATACCAGATACTCTTGGTTGACCCCGTCTAGACCTTTGATGGGGTTCACCAAGTGTTGTACGATTGGCGAACTTGATGCCATCTGTGTATTCAAAAGGGTCCAAGAGCCCCCTGGTTCTTGGCCATTCTGCTTTGTTCTACTTTTCTTCCTTGATTTTGTTCAACGTGATACCCACAATCAGGCCGTCTTCATATGATCCATTCTTGAGAGAGGCAGCTATCAACCGGATTCATCTTGCCACCCGGTTCCAAACCAGCCTGCCTTGAGCATTCTCATTCTGATTGCAATATCTCAATTCCACTGAGTCAGAATTTCTCCTGAACACATCCGTCATCTGGTCTTTTCATTACGGATCAGGGTCTTCTCTGACTGCCGGCGTTCACTTGTTATAACAGCCGGCTGTCGCACCTGAACTCAGGGTTTCAGTCTCCAGCTCATCTAACACAAAGCCTTCATTCTTTCCTATCGCATCTGAAACTATGCTTAAGAAATTTCTTCTCTCTGTGCCCTTACTGGTGCAAGCAGTTGCTGCTGCTCCCGGGGGTAACCCGCATCATCGACACCTTCACCAGCATCATCACGCTCAGCACAACTCCACAGAGAACTCAAACATAGTTCCTCGAGACGATGATGCTCCTGGGTTTATTGCACCAAAAGCCCCTTTCCTCTCCGAGCTGCCCGATGACTTTGATGACGATGATGGTTGGACGCTTGGTGATAATAATGAACCAGACAACAGTTCTGAGGAAAACGAGCCCAACTTGCTTGACGCCAGACAATCTGGGAGAAAGAACGTTCTTTACTTTACAAACTGGTAAGCTCAATGATGACAAGTGGTGTTTGTGCGATCTAACATACATCAGGGGTATCTACGGTGCCAATTACCAGCCGCAACAGATCCCAGCAAACGATATTACCCATGTTCTGTACTCTTTTCTTGATATTGCCCAGGATGGCACAGTGTAAGTAACAACGATTCGAAATCTCATGCCCTCAACTAACATAAAATCAGGAAAACAGCAGATTCATGGGCAGACATTGAGAAGCGCTATTCTACTGACTCCTGGAATGATGTCGGGAACAACGTCTATGGTTGCGTCAAGCAGCTTTACCTTCTCAAGAAGAAGCACCGCAACATGAAGACGCTCCTCTCTATTGGTGGGTGGACCTACTCGCCCAAGTTTGCTCCCGTCGCCGCTGTCGACGCTCGCCGCAAGAAGTTTGCCTCAACTGCGGTAAAACTGCTTGCAGACTGGGGATTTGACGGCATTGATATCGACTGGGAGTATCCAACAAATGCGCAAGAAGCCAAAAACTATGTCCTCCTCCTCAAGGAAGTTCGTGCCGCTCTGGATAAGTACACCACGGCCAACAAGCTCAATTACCGCTTCATCATCACGGTGGCCACTGCAGCTGGCCCGCAGCACTACAACAATATGGATCTCAAGAACATGAGACCTTATGTTGACATGTGGCATCTCATGTCCTACGACTATGCTGGTTCCTGGGACTCTACCACGGGGCACACGGCAAACGTCTATCTGTCATCGTCCAACCCCAGAGAGACCAAATTTAGCACAGAAAGGGCTGTGAATGATTACATCGCCGCAGGAATTCCTGCCCGCCAGATCCTTCTCGGCATGCCTCTGTATGGAAGGTCATTTGCCAACACGCCAAGAACTATTGGCAGTTCTTACCAGGGCGTCGGCGGAGGCAGCCTGGAGAATGGAATCTACCTCTTCAAGGACCTCCCGCGGCCTGGCTCCAACATCTGGACAAATAAGAATCTGATCGCGACCATAAGTTACGATCATAGCAAGAAGGAATTGATCAGCTTCGAGGGCCGCGACTCGGCCAAGCTCAAGGCGCAGTACCTGATCAAGAAGGGCCTTGGCGGTGCCTTCTACTGGGAAGCCAGTGGTGACAAGGCTGGATCCCAGAGCATCGTCAAGATCGTGAGTAAGAGTATTGGTGGTCTTGAGCAGTCCCAGAATATGCTCAAGTATCCCAAGAGTGTGTACGACAATATTCGAAAGAACATGACTTAAGGTGAATGTTGGGAAGATGATGGTTTTCTTATGGTTATTTGGTATGGGCGTTTTGAATCTTTTTGTTTTTGTTCTTGTCCTAACTCAGCGACGGATGGCATATTCTCTTGCCTTGAAGGTTCTCTTTTACTTGGTCATGATATCCATAGAAGTTCGCTCGTTGACCTAGGAGCACGATATTTCTTTTTTATACATGCTAGACTTTTACGATTTTCATTACTTGATTGCCTTATCTCCCACTTCGTCAATACATTCTGGATATATTCACCTCGTTCTCGAATCTTCCTTTGTCTATATCGTACACATTATTCTTAAACCAGTACCCATCCTAAGAGTATTATGCTCATGTATAGCATATGGTTGGGGCGGATCTGATCACCGGCGTTTGGGGAGGGCTCATCTGTTGGTGCCTCCGTTTGTGCTTCAGCTGTTGGGTTGGATCGAATGACGCTGGCAAATGTTGTCGAGTCTGGTGAGTTGTTTGAGTTTGTTGCACCGTCGGTATCCTCAGTTTGTTGCTCTTCTTCATCCTCTTCTTCATCCTCCTCTTCCTCTTCATCCTCTCCTTCATCTTCTTCTCCATCTTCTTCTTCGTCTTCTTCATCCTTATCCTCATCCTCGTCATCACTATCGCTGTCGCTGTCGCTGTCACTGCCCTCATCCTCTTCTTCCTCGTCAGCTTCGTCTTCCTCCCCGTTCTCTTCCCCATCATTCGCGCCTTGTTCTTCACCACCATCGTTACCGTCACTAACTCCATTTACTTCTTCTCCGTTTCCAGTATTCTCATCACTGCTGTCGTCACCGTTCCCATTCTCATCTTGGCCATCATTTTGACCACCATTCTCGCCAGTTCGGCTGTTTTCTTCACTGCCATTGCTGCCCCCTGAATTATTGTCACCATTTCCTTGCCCACCCCCATTTGTGTTATTGCCCCCTCTGTTTGTGTTATCATCGCCGTTTCCTCCACTACCCTGACCATCTCCGATCTGACTTGAGGTGCCATTCGTTGGTGTACTAATAGTAGGCAGAGCTGCGGATGACTCTGTTAAAAGGCTTGTGATGATACCATCGGACTCTGTTGCAAAGGCAGAACTTGTGGAGACAATGACATCTGTTGATAAAGTGAAATCTGTTGATACGGAAGCCTCGGTTGAGACAGTGGACTCTGTGAGGACGGTGGATTCTGTTGATGTAGCGGACTCTGTAAATACAACAGAACCAGTTGCTGGAGCAGGGGGCGTGGTGAAACCATCGAAATTATCGTTGAAGCTTGAAGATGATTCAACTGGCAAGAAGGTATTGTTCCCTGGTGTTGTGATGGCTGAAATTGGAGTCTGGAAAGACTGATCTCCACTGAGAGTGACAGGTTTGTTGATGGGGGTAGCGAAAGATTGTGGGAGATCTTGTGAAGCCTACAACCAGTTAGCCGAGCGAGTTTGCATCATTAGAGGTTGCGGATAGTCTTTACCACTGGGGTCTTGTTGAATGGTAGCTCTACAGCACCGCTGCTAATTGGAGGGACGGGAGTGACAAAAGGGAGACTGTCATCGATAGTACTGCCAGTCTCTTGAGCTGGAGTTGTTGCTACTGTTCCGTTGCGAGGGGTGTTAATGGGAGTCGACTGAGTCACTTCTGCACCCAAGCTTGAGTCTGTTACAGACCCAGTTGATGAAGTTATGGACTCAGTAGTTTCTGTCTCCGAGTTTGTCGTAGATGTCGTTTCCACTGTTGATGTCTCAGTGACTGACGTCTCCGTCAACGACAACTCGGAAGTTACTGTCTCTGTGATCGCCCCTGTGACGGAAGTTTCTGTAACTGATGTCTCTTCGCTTGACGTCTCTCCAGTTGAGGTATCTGTAGCTGATGACTCCGTGATTGAAGTCTCCGTCACTGAGGTCTCAACCACGACAGCTTCATCACTGCTATTCGTCTCCGTCTCCGACAAGATCTCGGTAGTATCACCCTCCAACCCTCCACCTCCTATAAATGGAGGTCTTATAACACTGAGAATACCATCCACAGCTACTGACGTAGATGCTGATTCAATACTCTCTGTGGAAGTATTCTACTCATCAAGTCAGTCAAGTTATATAGCCAGAAACAGCAGTCACACACAACTTACAAACAGAGTGAGGAACTGAGCTGCGGCAGACTGGATCGCCAGAGATGTGATTAGATATTTTGACATTTTGGATATATACAAGAGACAAGAAGAATGAACCAATGAATGCAAAATGAGGGAAGATTTATTAATGGAAAGTAAACAGGAACTCGATGAAAGAAGAAAAGGGCGAATGAAAGAATGGAAACTGGCCAGCAGGTCGAAGTATGTTGGACGCACAGCGTTAAAGAGAGGAAAGAGGAAGAAGAGGAGACGAAGAACGATATGTGAAGCACGTCAAATATATCCCCCTCTCATAGTGTTCTTCTATCTTATTGACCTCTCTTCCTTAAGCAGACTCTTATTCCACCACGCCTTATTCAAGCCAAGTATTTTCCAGTTTCACATCTTCCAGCCATCCATATAATACATTACATTTCGATAACACAGAAAAAGAGAGACGATACAAAACAAGTTTCAAAGAAGAAAAAGAAAAAGGGGAATCTTTTTTTTCTCTTTCGTTATTCCTAAAACACCCTTATCTTGACCTTACCCAGAACAATATCTTTGGTAGATCAAACATGTAGATGCTGTAGCAATACTACGGCCCCTAGTCATCCCGAGTAGCCAAGTTGATTGAGATCTGGGTGGATGATACGCTCTTGAGACAAAAGGTTGACGGGGGGTGGTGGTATCGACAAGGGGCTTGGGGTTTGTTGGAGTTGGGGTTGTTTCATGTGTCTGTCCAGACTTTGGTGATAGTCTCTTCTCCACCAACAAATGACATCGACATACACGGACAATCATTCATACAGTTAACGTTATATTTTAACTTCTAGAATCAGGAATAACCGTAACTGTAGTTGAAATTACCACTTAAGAGAAATATTAAATCTCATTGTTGACAAAGAATACAGACAAAATAATTAATCATACGCGCCATTCTCCGGCATTTACCAGGATTTCCTGTCCATCCCTCTTCGTCCCTTATCCTATCTTGTCATCCATCATCTCTTTTCTTTTTTACACACGATTGACGCAGCTGTAAAGTAAGTCTTGACTAATGCATCTTCACCCACTTACGCACAGACGACTATCTCTCTCTCTCTCTCTCTCTCTCTCTCTCTCTCTCTCTCTCTCTCGCTGAACTCCATCCCCCTGCTTGCTTTACATATCCTGTCCTTGGCCATCGTTTGGAGTCCCGGATGCTTCAACTCCGTGAAAGGCGTCTCCAAAAGCTGAGTCATCCATGTCCATGTTCAGATCCAGACCTTCGCCAAGTTCGCCAGCGGATCCATCCAGGGTTGGACCGTCGAAGCTCGCCAGCGCGTCACCCGCCGTGTCGAGGTCCCCCAGCGAGCTAAAGTCGTTCTGGTCGAACGCTACTGAGCCTCCTTCTGTAGCAGCTGGCGTGGCAACTGCAGATGTGGTCTTGGGTCCGACTGACGCAGCCTTGTTCTCCCCATCACCTCCCTCCGCAGAGTCGCGACCAGCACCTGATCCAGTCGCGGGGGCAGTCGCTCCGCCAGCGTTGGGATCTGGGGTAACACCATCCTTTGGCACCACAACCCACTCACCACTTCCGGTACCTTGGTCAGGTGCTGTTGCAGATTGCTGTCCGGCTGTCTCGGTTCCGCCCATCGACACATCGCCGCCGCTACCACCAACACCTGTTGATTCCGAAGCAGCCGGGGGCTGTGTGGGAGCAGGCGACTGTATGTTGACGTTCAGAGGTGTTACGGCACCCGACTGTGGTGCAGAGAGCTGTGGCTGTGGCGTAGGAAAGTTGATTGGGGTCGATGTCGAGGACATACCCGTGTGCATCTGGTCAAGGAGACCAGCTGCAGTACCGCCCATGTCAACATCCGACTCATCAACCATGACGCCGCTGTTCTGTGATCCAGCTTGAGAGGGCTGTCGTGACAGTTGTGCCGGCGCAGCTGGGGCTGGTGTCGGTTCAGGGGCCGGTGCTTGATATCCGCCTGCCTGGATTTGATGAACCGCAGGTTTGGCCTCGATCTTTGCTCCCATCGATGCCTCTACTTCTGCGACAATCTCCTCCACAGTCTTCTTGGACACTGTTCGCGGAGTCAAGTCATCCTCAGTAGAATCCACCTTGCCATCTATGCGCCAAATCTCATTTCCGGTCCCCTCAACCACGTTCCTGAGCTCCTTCTCGCTGGCACCCAGGATTGAGCCCTTCTTGAACTCGGCTAATGCCTCCGCATGAGCAGCGTGCATCCTTTCAATCTCAGCCTTTGTAGATTCCACATGCTGGTTGACACGCTTGCGAAATTCGTCCGCCTTCCCAGGGTCTAATCGGCCAATGTATGGCTTGTCCGAACCAGATGTAGCGGCGTCTACCCCATGTGCAGCAAAGATACCTTCGGTCAAAGGAGCCAGTTCACCCTTGAGACCCAGACCGAGGTCCGCAGGAGTGATCTGGTTTATTCTGTAAGGAGAAGAAAGGATCTCCTCCATCCACTCGTGATTCTGTTGATAGCGGCCCAGTGATATCTCTCGGGGGGTAAGATGGTCAAACATGTCGCCTCTCGAGACATCTTCTTCGTCGTCAAATGCCGCGTCAAGCTGCGGTATTCCAGCCGCGCTTGCCTGTCCACCCTGGTTCGCCGCATGCCTCGCGCGTTTAGCGGGAGGTCCTGGCGTAGGCTGGGTAGGATATGCCATCTGTTGAGGAACTCCACGCGGCGCCACAGGAGGAACAACCTGCTGGCGAGTTGGATCAGGCAGGGTGGGCCAGTTGACTCGGTCTGACAGCATGAACTCCTTACGGCGAATCTGGCCCGCGCGCAGCAGAAAATGTCGCTGCTGCATGATGCTGTTGACTCGCTCATCGTAAGGAATCATTGATACGGGAACGCGATCGTTTGGTTCGGCCGGTCCGTAATGCACGATAAAAAGGCTGATGTCGGGTTGGGGTGGGTTGGGATGGCCTGGAACTGGGACCAGTCGACATCGTCGTCGTGCGTGCAGAGTGTGCTGCTCGCCTGGTATGTAACCAGCTTTGTGGTAGTAGATTTCGAGCATCTATGTTAGTGTCAGCTCCGGTATACGCACATATTCTATAATTGCTGTTGAACAATCCTACCAGACCGTTGCCCAAGTCGTGCTTGTAGACCTGCTCTGGCGGCGCCCACACAAAGCCATCCGTCGCAAAATTGCTACCCAATCGTTGGAGAGGCTGCCATGTGAGAAGGATCGTGCCGTCGGTAGGCTTGTCAAGATATGTCCAAAAGAAGGGGGCTCGGTCGCGCGCTACTTGAGGTGCGCTCATGAGCCACTTAGCTACCTCATTGAGATCCAGGCGAGGCATCTGAGGATATCGAAAGGAGGAGATAAGATGAACATGGGGCATCTATATATATCGTATCAGCATATCAAGAGGTAAGGACATCAACGTCAAAATCGGCGTGTATCTGAACGTACGAGGTCCTGAGGGACGCCCTGGCTAGGATCGGGTTGAGCCATGTTGGCAGTCGTCGCAGTCGACCTAGGACAGCGTGTCCACGTCGATGAATACGCGATTGGAGATTAAAAAATCGTCGCTCCGCTGTAGATTGGAGTAATTCTGAGAACGATTGGTACACGCGGTCAACTCAATATGATGGAGCTGGCGCGGCGCAGAAAGAATGTGACAAGAGTTAGTGCTCGTTGCAAGTGACAATGCTCCTTTGCGCGAACCCAAACTTCTCGCGACGAGGCTACAATCATCGTATGGGCCAATGAGAAGATGTGGTGGATCGTGAAAGAGTGGGTCAGTTCTGGTAGCTCTCAGCGCCTTGTTCGTGCAGTTCCGGTCGGTGCGCACTACCGCTACTCCTAGGAACCTACCTCTCTAGGCTCTCACCATCGTCTTCATTGAGTACCTGGGTAGGTATACTAGTAAATTAATCATCAATGTCTTCTACGCCTTCGCTCAAGGTCGAATTTAATCACAAAGCATGCCTACTATAGGGCCAAGGCACCATAACAAGTTATGCACCCTAACCTGGTTTCTCTCATGCACATCACAGCATTAATCAGGATCACCATTTCTCATAATTAAAATTCATTTTTTACTATTTTACTGGTGCGCTACACGAGCTTTGCCCAGTTCGTCCTAATCCATTCATTCATTACCCATTGCAGCGCCGGCATTCTCCTGCGTTCGTATTCAAAAAGGCCCTTTTTTCATGGCGTGACGCAGCTATCAAGCACATTTGACTTGACGATATCTATCATCCTCGAATCCTCTCTTTACCACAAACACCTTACGCCTGGTAGGTGGAGGCGGAAACGTTACCACCACGGCCAGTCCAGTTGACGTGGATGTCCTGGCCCTCGGGGTACTTCTCGCTAGCGTACTCGGGCTTGATGCGGAAGGTGTGGGCACCGAAGTAGTCACGCTGAGCCTGGAGTAGGTTTGCGGGAAGATCCTGGGTGCGGTAACCATCGAACCACGACAGAGCAGTCGAGAAGGCAGGGGTGGGGATACCAAGGAGAGCAGCCTTGGAGATGACGTCTCTCCAACCAGGCTGGGCCTTGTGGATGGCCTTGTTGAAGAAGTCGTCAAAGAGGAGGTTCTGGAGATCGGGCTGGTTGCGGTAGGCGTTGGTGATGTCCTTGAGGAAGACAGATCGGATAATGCAGCCTCCACGCCACATGAGGGCGATGGAGGGCTTGTTCAGCTTCCAGCCATACTCCTTGGCGGCCTAGAGACTGTTAGATTGTGCTGCTCAGACCAAAAAGACCTGCGACTGCGTGGCTTACCTCCTGCATGAGCATGAAGCCCTGGGCATAAGAGATGATCTTGGAGGCGTAGAGAGCCTGCTCGAGATCCTCGAGGAACTGCTCCTTATCACCCTCGAACTTGTTCTGGCGGCTGACGTACTCGAGCTTCTTGGAAGCAGCCGTACGCTCGTCCTTGATGGCGGACAAGCATCGGGCGAGGACGGACTCGGCAATCAAGGTAACGGGCATACCAAGGTCGAGAGCGTTGACAGCAGTCCACTTGCCAGTACCCTTCTGACCGGCCTTGTCGAGGATCTTCTCAACGAGAGCAGTGCCATCATCATCGTTGAAGTACATGATGTCGCGGGTGATCTCAATCAGGAAAGAGTCCAGAACACCCTTGTTCCACTTGGCGAAGACATCACCAATCTCCTTGTTGGAGAGGCCGAGACCGCGCTTCATGATGTCGTAGGCCTGAACAGAAGAATCATGCAATTAGCCAAAGCACTTTGAGAGTAGGGGAATGAAGCCACAAGGACATACCTCGCAAATGAGCTGCATGTCACCATACTCAATACCGTTGTGAACCATCTTGACGTAGTGACCAGCACCCTCATCACCGACCCACTCACAGCAAGCCTCGCCGTCGCTCTTGGCAGCAATGCTCTGGAAGATGTCCTTGATGTGAGGCCAGGCAGCCTCGCTACCACCAGGCATCATGGAGGGGCCGTAACGGGCACCCTCCTCACCACCAGAGACACCGGAGCCGACGAAGTGGATGTTCTTGCCAGCAAGATACCTGGTGCGGCGGTTGGAGTCGGGGAAGTGAGAGTTACCACCATCAATGATGATGTCACCAGCGTCGAGGAGAGGGAGAAGCTTCTCAATCCAGTCATCAACGGCCTGGCCAGCCTGGACGAGCAACATGACACGGCGGGGAGACTTGAGCTTGCTAACAAACTCCTCAATGCTGTGAGCGCCAACGACGGACTTGCCCTTGGCCTCGTTCTCCAGGAATCGGTCGACCTTGGAAACAGTTCGGTTGAAGGCGCAGATGGTGAAACCGTTGTCGGCCATGTTCAGAATAAGGTTCTGTCCCCTGTGAGCAGCGTTAGCATGATTGAAAGGAATGCATAGCGGGAGTTCCGGAAAAGGATGAAACTTACATGACAGCAAGGCCGATGAGGCCCAAATCCGCACTTGGCACATTGTCAGCATTTTCTGAATTTCTTTGAGTCGCATCGTGAGTTGTGCTTGAAGCTGAAGTGAGGGAAGGTTGAGCGGCACCCAAGTTGAGGTTGGCAAGACGAGCTCTACCTCGAGACCATGAGCCATTGCCCTCACAAATCAACAATAAGGGCGCGCAAAGCACGGCACAAACTCAGCTGTGGATAATCTTGCGATTTGCATCCCGTAGCGAGCGTGCGCGTTGTGAGGCCAGCATAACATCATGAAAAGCCCTTCTGAGGGCGGGGTGGTGGGGTAATTGACCAGACATGACGATGGTCGAGAATGAAGAGTGAGAAGACTTACACGGGGCCAGACATGATGGGCTATGTAGAGAGAGGTTGAATGATTTGAATGGTACTCGAAAAAGTTCAGTAAAGTTAGGTGAAGCTTGACGAGAGTGAGGAAGTATGAAGGAGGAGAAAAAAAAAAGAAGAGGAGAGTCCAAGAGAGAAGATGGAGTTGGGAAGAAATATAGCAACGACGCAGGGGAGGTAGGGTGTGTGTAGAGGTAGACGTGGGCGTGGGCGTGTACTTTGGGAATCTGAATGGGGAACAGGAGGAGGTGGGCACCCGATGTTATGAGGATACCTCAATCATCGTACCTTCCATCGTGCTTGTGATATGCGCCATATTGCTGGCGCGAACAGGAGCTTCCGCTGTCTTTTGGTGGGCGCTGAGGCGGTTCATTAGGTCAGTTGTCAGTTTAGGAAACGTAGGTACCTTCCTATCTATTACCAATCCAACGACCCAAGGTGAGGCCAACAATAGAGTAAGGCCGTCCATGCTCCGTGCATGGCCCGTCAAGCCCGTACAGCTCTCCGTGAGCTCCGTATGCTCCGTGCTGGCTCCGTTGCCAGAGAAAAAATACAGTGAAATCTGCCGAGTATCAGAGCAGGCAGGGTGTACATACAATACACGTTTTAGACAATAGTTCTCCTTCCTTTACCGTTTGATACCTTGATCCAAAACACAGAAGCAATGAGATTGGAAAGTGAAGATGCCCCCAATCTATCAAACAACATTGACCGATTCTGCTTGTTCTTGGATAAGTTTGACCGGACCTACTCCCAGGCGTAGCGCCAAGAAAAGCGGGCTTCTACATTGATTGGTGGGGCTTTCCCCAAGTGCGCATCGTCATCGTTGGTGGTAGGCCTGAGCTCATTCACACACATACCTACTGTACGTTCTGTGTGCCTCTTTCCCTCTCCTCTCGTAACCCCCAAGCTGCGCTGCAATGACCTTGTGAAGGAAGCGGCAACTTTGATAGGTTTGGTAATCTCAAGTAATCATGACAAGCTTGTAATGTCAGCAATTCTTTTTTCATTCTTCCATCACCATCTATCTGAAATTCCCACTCTATCTCTCATGTGGCATATCTCCTGTCACATTTACTCCTTAATTCTTTCCAACTTCGTTTAGTCTAATCCAGTAATTCCATTGTCGAGGTGAGGCTAGAAATATCAACTATGCGGGATTCAACAAGCCAAGGCTAGGTAGGCATGAGGGTAATTACGATGTGTAGGGGTCTAAACACCTTCAGAGAAGAAATCCACGGATACCAAGTTCCTGAGACGGCTTTTCCGTCCATTCTCCTATCTCAATTTGGCTTCTTTTACCCCTCCAACCCAACCCAGCTTGGCTCTTCAACCCCTCTACTAATTATCCTCTTCCTAAACATCTTCCGTCTTGAATTCCTCACTGGCCCCGCCCAACTTTTAACCCCTCCATCCATGACTGACCAGCATCATTTGCTGAAAAGTGTGGTTCGCCATGACGATTCAGGGCTCCATGTTACGGTGCTGCCGCGGTGTTACCCCCCCAAGGGCTCCAAAGGAGCTGACCAAGAAATCCAAAACATTGACTTCAGAGCTCAAACGTAGCCTGTCTAATGATTACATAGGTCCGGCATTGTTAAGAAAATGAACCCAAACGAATCCTGTTACGTCAGGCCTCTGTAGAAACCGTCCCGCAAAACGTTGCTTGCATCGACAGCGTCTCGATACACAGGTGCCGTTGTCTAAGAAGCCTCGAGCCGCCTGACGCTCAAATACCACCTACCTGACTTTATTCGTTGGGGTTTGTTCGAAACATAGCCTCGCATTTTTTCCACTTATCATCCACGAAGTGCGGTCCGCGGATCATGGCATCCAAGAACGGCATCCAAAAACACACCTTGTTCGCATAAACGTTGGGGTATAGAATTTCTGCCGCAATCCTTTTTCTTTGTCAATACCATTGTCAGGCCCCTCTTCCAGACTTGCCTTGCCACACTTCCGTACCAATCGAGTCCATCATCGGACAGTAGCCCGAGCCCCAACGCGCCTTTTTTTTCCCCTCCTACTTTATTAGCCTTGTTCAATTAAACAGCTCCCCTGCCACTCTGAACCTGACGATGCAGGAAAAGGCCGCAACACTATTGCTACGCCTGATCAAACTCACCTTGCCCAGTAACGGCCTTCACTCTAGTCTTGCCCTCTGGTTGATGGTTATCCCTGATTGCTAATGCCGAACTGTCACCCCACCGGAATAAAATCCGGACTGTCGTGCGGCGGCGCGGTGAGGGCACCGCGCTGGTCATCCCTAGTCTGGAATGTCCGAAGTCGCAGATGGGGGAACCAGTCCGCGACCGTGAGGAAAGGCCTAGATGCATCTCACATCCACAGGCTCATCGTGGGGGTTTATAAGTTGAAATCTGTGACTCCCAGTTGATGAAGGCCAGGCAAATTATACTATGTATAACGAGTGCTCAACTATTCGCATTGTGATGTTCATATATTCTTCACAATGCTTGTATAGGCCTTAATTGCTTCGACGGTATAGGATCGGCCATTGCAAGCTCATCATTATAAACTACAGTAGAAGCCATGGCAGCTATGAGTATATATATTTCAATATGGAACTCTACAAAGGAAGTCTGAAGTCATCTAGTCGAGAGATATTTTATCATTGTTCTTGGGGCGTTTGGCTTTGAGCAACCCGAAGGAAAGACAGACGATCCTGCTATATCTACACCAAGGCAGTGGCACTCATTTGGCGATTGAATTCATACCCATGCTGGGGAAAGCTCGTTAGACGTCCCAACTTTGACCATTGATGATTGTTGATTCTTATTAGCGGCGGAATGTCCACTTCAAATGCTAATGATGTTTGAGTAATTCCTGTTCTTGGCTCACCACCACCCCCACGTTGATACAGTAAGCAACGTGGGGGTCGATCTCTCAATGATACTCACGTGATCACATCTGTTCACCTTCACTCACCTTTGCTCACCGCCCACCGGCGGAGGCTCCACCTCCGGCCACTCCCGTGAGGCAAACCACATGGAAGGATATCGACATCATTTTCACTCCTACAACCAACCACCATATATCCATAACATCACCATAACGCAGTCGTCACAACGTGTAACGATACGGGACTTCAAGTAATCGCGTTGATTAATAGGGAGTGGAATTCTTGAGCAAAAGGAGAAGGCTCAAGGTACGTTTTTTTTCCATACGCACATCCACCGCGCATATTCCTCTTTTTTCTCTCGTTCGCTCTATTCATCATGGCGTACCCTCTTCCTCCAGGCACCAGCAACAGCAGCCTCCCTCCACGACCTCCCGCCTCTCAGTCCGGCTTTAAACCGGCGTTCAAGCCAGCCTTTACTTCGTCGGCCCAGCCAGCATCCTCGAAACCAGCCTACACAAATACCCCGTCGTCGTATGTCGCACCTGCGGGCTACCCTGCCGCACAGTATGGCGTATCATCTTACCCGACCAGCGGAGTGAGCGCTCCTCCGCCAGCTCCATACTCGTCGTATTCTCAGCAACAGCCACAAGGATATGGTCCCCAGAGCTATGGTCCGCAAAGTTACGGTGCCGCGCCGGCGTATGCGGCAGCGCCCTCAATTAGAAACCCTTTCCCTACGCCTGGGACGGCAGCCAGCACCGATTTCGATCCCGAAATGGCAGCTCAGATTGCGCAATGGCAGAGCGCCTATGTAAGTCGTGATGCTGTTGATCCAAAGACTGGCAAGCCTGTTGGCCCTGAGGCTCCCAGACCCGATGCTCAATCCGCTGCCGCGGCGGCGGCGGCAGCAGCAGCAGCTACTGCATCCAACAACGAGCGTAAAAAGACTGTTGTCCGTGAGGGTGGCGGTAAGAAGTGGACTGATGATTCGCTCCTCGAGTGGGATCCTTCTCACCTCCGTCTTTTCGTCGGTAACCTCGCTGGCGAGACAACAGATGACGCTCTCCTCAAGGCCTTCGCGCGGTGGAAATCCGTGCAGAAAGCCAGAGTGATCCGCGACAAGCGTACCTCGAAATCTAAGGGCTACGGCTTCGTCAGCTTCAGCGACGCAGATGACTTCTTCCAGGCCGCCAAAGAGATGAACGGGAAATACATCCAGAGTCACCCCGTCGTCATCCGCAAGGCCAACACGGAGATCAAGGTCGCAAACGTCAAAGAAAAGGACAGGGGAAAGCACAACAAGAAGAACAAGAAGCATGGTGGCAGCGGTAGTGGCGGTGGTGGTAATTACGGCCATGGAGGATATGAACCGAGTCTGGGTCCAGTGGCCAATGGTGGTGTGACCAAGCCAGGACAAAAGACGAAGAACGGATTGAGGCTTCTTGGATGAGATTCATGGCTTGATGCAATTCGTAATTGGGATTTGTTATAGGAGTCTTTTGGTGTTGGGATGGTTTGTGTTCAGTGCATACCCTAGTCGTGGAACGGCAAGACAGACGATTCAGAACTGTATTGTAGTTTAGATTATGAATCATAATATCTCTGGTTTTGGTCAACATCTCGTATCAGCTTGTATTGACTATCTTCAATTACATTTCTTCGAGCCAACGACGATTGAATTGTCGTCGTAGTGATAGTATTGGGTATCTTTGCTATGCCTAGCGGTCACTATACTATAGTCAATATCTATCCTCCAGCCATCAATCCTCCTCTTCCGATCCTATCCAGGTCTTTCTCTCATGTTCACCCCTCCCATGTATGCTCTCAAGCGTATGTATATATAAATATGTGTGTGTGTGTGTGTGTGTATAAAAAACCTGACAGGCAGTGTGCTGCTGTCTGAAAACATGATGCAAGTATTGGCGTATAGATTGCCAGTGGTCCGTTAGCCAAGAGGAGACAAAAGAGAAACGAATGAGAGTGCGCCAAGTTAGAGAGATGACAAAATAATGGCAAGTTAATAAAAAAAAGAAAAGTCGCTGAATGACATTTATGCAGAGTGATCGTTCCTGAATTAACCATTAGGTTGGGTTGGGTTGGGGTGGCGATTAAGAGTTCCTGTCATCAGAACGATTGAGATCCAAGCTATCGTGAAGGAGACCAGCCGCCTCATCGGCCCCGTCGTCTCGATCACTATCGAGAATACCACTGCTCTGGCCATCAAGTCCTTGGTCTGTTACAACATGGCGCTGGTGAACACTGCTCTGCGCATCTTGTCGCATCTTTGTAATCTTGATGTAGTTGTAGGCAACGATGGCCGCCAGAGTAGTGAGCAGGCCGACGAAGTTGATCAGAGTGAGGGAGTCATGGAATACGAGGGAGGCAGCACTGATGGTAACAACCTCCTTGAAGATACCAGCAATGGAGAGAGTGACTACTGAGGTACGCTGCAGCAGAGCGAACTCGGATGCTGTCATACAGAACGCAAGACAACCAGGGAAGAGGAGAAACAGAGGTGCCATGATAGCACCCCACTCGTCCTTCAATGTCTGGAAGCCTGCAAACAGATTGCCGAGACCCTCAACAGGGATGGCGAGAGCAGCCAGGACGAGAAACATGACGGGCGTAAGGAAGAAGATGCTTGAGAAAGGGTTCGAGGTGGCAGGGTTGCGAATGAGAAGGATCTGAGTCAATCCCCAGCGAAATCCAGAGAAGAAGGCAGCCGAGATGACAAGAGCAAAGCCGCCCATTGAGAACTTGACTTCACCAAAGACCATGAGAATGACACCGAGGGTCATGGTGGCAATGATTGCGATGAGACGCCATGTGGGAGTTTCGAGACGGAAGAGGAAGGCGAAGAGAAGGACAAAAGCGAGTGAGGAAGACTTGCACATGGCTACAAGCATGTCAGAATAGGATTTGGAGTGCGGAGTACAGCAAGGTTGACTTACTGTAGAATGTGAGACTGATGAACTTGAGAGAAGTGTTGCCCAGTCCGATGTCCAGGCCGGTGGCAGCACCACATGGTCCAATGCGACTGAGGTAGAACCACTTGGTCATGCCAGGAGCTCTAACTGGCTCGTCATCATGTCTCGACCTCCCCAAGTCTGATTGGTATCCATTGTTCGGGCGTAGAGATGGGATGAAGAAGAGAACGAGACTGGAGAGAGCAAATTGCACGACCATGTGCAGGGAGCTTGTAAATAGTGGGAAAGCGAAATTGAGTCGATCTTCGTCAAACATCCATTTGTTATACTGCAGACATGTGTTAGTAGATTAAAAAGACTTGCACAGCTCAATGTCCAAAGAACAGATGGATCTCAGGAGGTATGTGTTTGGGAGCCAACTTACAATAGATATCGAGAGAGAAAAGGCATACCAGAGCAAGATCAGGATAATGTTAACCAGCAGGCTCCTGGCGACAGTTCTGTCAGCCTCTTTGCGTTCCTCAACTGACAGAGTAGACTTCTCTCTGGCAATACGCTGGTCAAACTCTGTATTCCTTTGGCGTCTCCTTTGCCTTTTCTGCTTATCCAGCTGAGTCAGACCGGTCTCTTCATCGTCTTGCACCTCGTCATCGGTATAGCTATCATCGCCTGAATAATCTCGTGTCACGGAAAACCCTTCAGGGTCTAGATTTTCCTCGGATATTTTAGACTTGTCGCTAGGGCCAGCATTGGGATTCCTTGCAGAGTGAACACGAGGCCTGCCAGAGCCAGAAGCCGAGTTCATTAGACTGCTCCGACGTCGACGATGGCTCTTGATGGGCTCCATCTCGATGTCGGTCTCGGTGTCCGTATCCAGATCGATATTGTCGTTGTCGTCCACACCTCCTGAAGACCTGCTGGTTTGGTTGAACGAGAGACCAGCTGCGACAGCTTTACCCTCGACTATTGTGGTTTTTTGCGATGTTGTCGACTTCGAGGATGCGGTCGAGGGTAAAGCTAAGCTCCTTTGCTCTGATTCGGAACTATCGTATGCAGAATGACTCGCGGTCGCGGGAGGGTCTAAGCGGGTCTTGGATAGGGGACGGGTTGAGCTGCTGACAGTAGTCGATGGGTTCAATGGAGAGCGATCTTGGGAGGGGGGTGAGGAGGAGGACGAAGATGAAGATGAAGAAGAGGAACGGGAGAGTGCTGGACGAAGATGCGAAGCAGAAGAATATGGCACGGGGTCAGGGTCAGGTTCTAAAGGAGGGCAGGAATTGCTGGCAGGAAAAGTGGCGGTCATGATGGAGACCAGACCGGGGGACCGTGTGTTAGGTTCAGATTGGAAGCAATTGATCCCGTGGTAGCGGTAATGATGCTCTGTGTTAGGGTGTTTAGTGGACCATGGAGTGTGCGTGCTGTGTTGTGTGCTACATAAAGGAAAGGGAAAATGGAGATCTGGCTCGGGTTCAGTTAGGTCAAGCCTGGGGTGGGCGGTCCAGGGGATGCGCGGAAGCAGGTGGGTTTTTCCCTGTGGCTTGGGGTCGTATTGTAGTAGTTAGTGGTTCGCTGTTCGCTGACTGGTGGGTTGGCCAGCGTGATGCCGTGATGCGTTATGTATCAGAGGAGGAGATGGGCATTGGGTGCATGAGATGGTGGGTTGGTGCTAGTACCTTTACGGGTAAGATGCCCATGACCATCGACCAGCCCATCTGGTGGAGGTGACCCAGAAGAGAGTTCTAAGGTAAAATGAAATAAAGCAATAATCCAGAAGGGTTTTCAATGTCATGTATGATATCTGAGTCTATATTCTGTAATGCAGCTGGCTGGTTACTATCATCAGACGTTTCATCGCATCCTGTTCCAGGCACATATTGTAGTGTAGTGTAGTGTACCTAGGTAGGTAAGGGAAAAGGCTACTTACCTGAGAGCGGAGAGTATCTTGGCGGCAGCTACCATGAGCACACGCGACATTGCGCCTGGATTATTGGCCGGATGTTACCCTGGGGCGAGCATTTAGGGCCACCAGCATGAGAGTTGACTGTCACTTGGAATGGTCCCCTGTTTTCACCCAGTTGGAGAGTTGCTGTTAAAGTTCATGATACCTAGTGATTATACTTGTCACATGTAGTACACTACAACAGTAAGCTGCAAGAGAGCACATCGTCCAGCCAGAAGCTATTTGTGTTGAAATTAAAGTAGCGCACAATGCCGGGTTGAATTCTATAAGCCCTAAATGTTAACAGAGACGCTCGTTCATGCGTGTTGTGTTGTGTTGTGTTGTGCTATGTGCTACGTAAGGCTGCATTGTATTGCATCACTGATGACAGAAGATCAAATGAGTTGTGATGCAATATTGGAAATAATTTTTTTTATAAATATGGAAAAAATGCATAGCCAAAGCGGTGTACAGTCCATTTGAATATCATCTGTCAAATACTGTAAAATCACAACAAGGAGAAAGCCACTGTGGTGATTGACTTATGGTGATGCATCCTGATATCATTTGGGCGTGAAGGAGATTTCGTGAGTTCTGTCTTGCAACACAACACTCAGAGCTTGAGACATGCCAGTCTTCCATCACAAACCTCCCGTTTCCCCCTGTGTGATTTTGAGTTACTTCGTGTGGGCTGGACCCGTCCCCTTTGGCATTCCCGATGTTCTAGACCTAGACCAGATTCAGCAGGCCACAGTCTCAGATATGGAGAACCGAGGCTGGTGAGTTTGAGTGTGTCATGGCTGTCCATTCTCAAGGAAGTAATCACCCAGTGACAAATGTCGCCTTGACAATTCAGTCAATCAAACATTCAATCAATCAATCAATTTTTTCCTCCTCTCCTTTGTTCATCATCTCGTATCGGCTGGATCCGTGTTTCAACCCCTGTTCCTGCATATCTCAGGCACAATCTACAATCCGTGGACGGGAATACGATGTTCAAATCTAAGGTACAGTACATGTACATTACGTTGGTTATACTGTAGTGCATCCTCTGTTCTCAGCGGGCCATTTCTCCACTATAACGACCTGTTGGACGGCAGCCAGGAGCCGATTCTCTTGGCTTTGTCAAGGATTGAATTAAAGGGCTCCGTAAAACCATGTCTTGTTGACCCCCCTGACTTGATGGTAAAGGAGGGAGCTTGCTACTAACTTGGGAGGCCCATGCAAACAAACCCAAGTCAATGGGAGAGGTGGCCACGACACAGACCATCGGTAGTTTTGAACAGGGTCCTGGTTGTGGTGATCTGTTCTGGAAGATTACCCGACAGATCAAGTGTAGGGTAAACTGACCGAATATAGACAGAATTCTACCCAGAATCCGCATTACTTACTTACCTAGGTAGAGAACAATAATTGCAGAGCAATTGACAAGGCTTTCATTTTTACTGTGAGTTAAGTTGTTCACCTATCACATAGATGCATACTGCAATCCTGTGTCGAGTACTTCTTTTTCATCTCAGCATACCTAGCTACGTTATTCTTCACTTACTTAAATTTAAAGCCAGCCTCAACTCAGTTGAAATGACAAAGCATTAACAATCCCTTACATGTGCAGTCACGTTCTCCAATTTCACGTCTTCTTACATCAATCATTCACTGGAACCAGTCATGTCTCGGCAGACGTTGGTAATGGTTATGGTCAGCAACAAGGTCAGCACACCACACCGACTAAAGGTATCGTGAAGGTTTTATAGCCCAAGCCCATTGAATTCCCCCTCATTTGAAATCTCAGTCATAATATATGATCAAGATAGAGAAAATAAATAAATAAATAGAAAGCAAATCTCACTCCTCAAAAAAAGATCAGATATCCTTGAAAAATCAATGACATTTCCTCTTTTGTCCTGGTCTTATCCGGGGAACCGCTTCTTTTGTGACTCTGCCCCATAACAGAGACACTTGGGGAATGTTCCATTACATCATTCTCTTGGGTTTAGCTACATAAGCTACAGGCTCACTCATATACCTTTCTAGGTAGTAGGTAACGACGGGTAGCCAAGGTCTTTTGGAAGGCAGGACTTATAGCTTCTCTTTCTTCCCCCCTTCAACACTGCAATCTTCACAGAACAAGAGAGAAGATCGAGATACAAATACCCATACACATACAGTATGGCAAACACCAGCAGTAACCAGTGTGCAACAACATGCCCCGGCGGATCCAGACGTTCCCAGTCTGGGGGATATCTCCCCATCGAAGACTACGGAATGATTGGAAACATGCACACTTGTGCTCTTGTCGGAATCGACGGAAGTGTTGACTTTATGTGCTGGTCAGTCCTCACTATCTTCATATGAAGCTCATAATCCATCGTCACTCACTTACGATTATCTCCAGGCCCGATTTTGACTCTCCATCCGTCTTTTGCCGACTCCTAGATAAGGACAAAGGTGGCCACTTTAGCATCTCTCCTCCAAGAGATGCCAACTGCACGACGAAGCAGCAATATCTGCCCTCATCTTGCATTCTTCAAACAAGATCCATCAATGAAGACGGTGTTGTTGATCTTGTGGACTTCTTCCCTAGACCCAAGAGTGCACAAGTTTTGACCAAAGGATTCAAACAGAGTGCCTACCGTGAGGCCACCAAAGTGCAAGAGGAGCTGAAGAAATGGCTTGTTCGTCGAGTAGAATGTATCCGTGGCTCAATGACATTAGGTATGTGTATCGACACAACCCCTCAAGCCCTCACTAATCCACTATATGCGAACCAACACAGACGTCGAGATCTTCCCATCTTTCGGTTACGCCCAAGATGGCCACGAGACTTTCCTCTATCAAGAAACACACACTGCCGCCAACACAAAGAGTAAGGTCGCTGCTTTCCACAGCAAAGATGTCAAGCTTCAGCTCGATGTCGCCCTCGAAGTCGGGGATGAACAGAGCAACTGTCCAGAAATCACTTTCAGAAAGGAGAGGCGTGATGGCATGCCTGGAGAAGGTCTCGTCGCTAGAATCCGGGTTGAAGAGGGGCACGCCATCTCATTCGTTCTCCGAAACGACATCGAGAATCATGTCACTGAGAACATCTCTACCGAGGTCCTGGACACGCAGCAGCATGCTACTCAGACGTTCTGGTATAACTTTATCGCTCAGGCCAAGTACAAGGGTAGATGGAGGGAAGTAGTCGCGCGCAGCTTGATGATTCTCAAGATGATGACATACGGTAAGATCTTACATGTCTTGTCTAACTCTCGAAAAAAAGATCCTCTGGCTGAATGTCTTACTAGAACCAACCGGTGCAATTGTTGCGTCACCGACTTTCTCCGTCCCCGAGGCCATTGGCGGCGCTAGAAACTGGGATTACAGATACTGTTGGATCCGAGATTCCAGCTTCACCATCTACATCCTTCTCCGTCTCGGTTTCAGAGCTGAAGCAGACGCATACATGGAGTTCATCATGGAGAGGTTCGTCCACTCGCGTACTCCTGACGGTGGTCTGCCTATCATGTTCACCATTCGCGGTGACACGGATATCCCCGAAATCACTCTGGAGCATCTCGAGGGTTACAGAGGAAGTAGTCCTGTGCGTATCGGTAACGGTGCTGCATTCCACCAGCAATTCGATATTTATGGTGAACTGATGGATGCCATCTACCTCTACAACAAATTTGGAAAGCCGGTCCCTTGGGATGTCTGGAGGGCTGTGCGAGAAATTCTTGGTAAGGCAATACGACTTCAAAACTTGCTCCATACCAGAATACTAACATGTCACCAGACTACGTCTTGACCATCATCGACGGTAACTTATCCGCATGACCCTCTCGGAACCTCGTGTGCTAACTCGGCTAGAACCCGACATGTCTATCTGGGAAGTCCGTAACAACAAACAGCACTTTACCTACTCCCAAGTCATGCTTTGGGTCGCCTTTGACCGCGGTCTCCGTCTTGCCGAGAAGAGGTGTTTCCCCTGCCCCAACCGAAACAAGTGGATGGAAGCAAGAGACAAGCTCTATGAACGTGTAATGGAAAAAGGTTGGACAGTCTCTCCGTTCACAAACCTGATTGATGTGTTTACTAAACTTGTATAAATAGGTTACAATACCGAAATGAAGTGCTTCGTGCAGAGCTTCGAAAGCAACACCATGCTTGACTCGTCCATTCTTATTGCACCTCTCGTCTTCTTCATTTCTCCCTGTGATCCTCGCTTCACCAACACCCTCGACCGGATCCTCTTACCCCCTGAGAAGGGCGGTTTGACAAGCACAGGTCTCGTCTATCGCTACGACACTGAAATCTCTGACGATGGTATTCCCACTTTTTGTCCCCCTTTTCATCAGGGAAAACCAGGATGACTAATACTTTATAGGAGTAGGCGGTCACGAAGGCGCTTTCAGTATGTGTACGTTCTGGCTCGTCGAGGCCCTCACCAGAGCAGGTGTCTACGAACCCAGATATCTCATCCGCGCAGTCAACCTGTTCGAGAACATGCTAGGCTTCTCCAACCATCTGTGCATGTTCTCCGAGGAAATTGCCAGGAGTGGTGAACAGTTGGGTAATACACCTCAGGCCTTTAGTCACCTTGCTCTCATTAGTGCCGCCTTCAATCTTGATCGTGCAACCGAGGGACGAAAAGATGTGACCAGATGAGGAAATGAAGATAGGAGAATACACTGAATATTCACATGTAATGTGGCACAATGAAATTTTCATATGATTTGGACTTCCAGATTGCTATGCAACACCGCTGAGTATGCAGTATAATGAACATTAAATAAACCATATACCATATCATTTACCAACACCCCCTCCTACTCCCCTCTTAATGCCCCTAAGCCCTGGACTCTGTCGACACTACATCACCAACCTGTACAGTCGGATACTGCGCGTCCCGTGTTGGACCTTGACCTCCAGGGTCATGCCGCATGTGAATACCAAAAAACACCTTTCCATCAAACCGTCTCATGTTGGCCAATGTCACGTAGGGCTCCTCCTTTTTCTCTGCCGTTTCCTGGTCTATACAGACCATTTGACATCGACGACATGCACCGAGAAGCTCGAATTTTTGCTGACCAATCTTCATGGAACTCCAATTATCCTCACAGAACGCTGCCTGCGGTTTATTTCCGGAGGCTTGTTCAAGCACAACGTTGGCCCTAAAAGCTTTCTCTGTAACCGGGTGTTTACCCCTACTCACCATCTCCCGGTTTAGCGCATCGACGCTCGCGCTGTGAATCATCAAGATTGGGCTTTCGTTGGAGAGGAGAATTTTGCTCGCCTCGCTCTGTTCTGAATCGGAATCTGGCGGAGAGGGTACATTGGGGAACGAGCCCGGGAGCTGATGCAGCATCTTACGTTGCTGGTGTCGCTGTACCTGGGCCTTCGATAAGCGACAGCTGGTTCCAAACCCTCCAGCAGGAAATCTAGCTAGGCGACATGGCAATCCAAGAACTTCCGAAAAGAACCCGTTTATACGGTCAGAGATGTATACCTGAGCTGATATCTCGTCGCCACAGACTCGCGATCGTTGATGGGCAAATTTAGCATTGAGAAGTGACGGGTCGGCAGACAGAGGGACGGAGATACAGGTAGGAGCGCCGTGATGGCGAACACCACGATAGGTTACCGTCAGTTCGCCTTTGTTGAAGTCTAAGGCTGGTTGTAGTAGAGCCATATTTGGACAGCGCTTCTGACTAAGGACTTGCCCAGACCCCTGATGTACCAAACACCATTCGCGGTCCCATGCTAGTCCTTCAGGTCGAACCTCCCAAGGCGTGTTCAAAGGAACAGGAAACCCTGCACAGCTTTTGATAGGATAGACAGTCATGCTCTTCACCCGTAGCTGAGAATTCTTCGACGCAGCTACGTGATGGTCTGCAAGATTCATGACAGATAATGGGAGTGTATCTTCCTGGTAAAATTCCCGTATAAAGTTTACAAACCCGTCGACATCAGCCCTGGTACTCATAGCACCTAGACTGGCTCGTATAACCCCCGTGGGCTTCCCGGAAATGGTGTCGCTATCAGATCCGCAGCGAAACCCTGCAGAAAAGTTCTTCCTCATCTCCCAGGGCTGTAGATCAAGAGCAGAGGCAATACCTCCCGGGCAACACAACCCTCCTGTGCGAATGTGAATGTTTTTTAGGGCTGCTAGTTTTTCGAACTCGCTGATGCTTGTCCAAGCCGCCGAGCTATTCCTGAGGTTGAAAGAGACGACGGGGCCAGTCCCCAGCGAGCCTAAGAATGAGGTATAGACTAGACAGACCGGCTGACCATTGGCGTGCGTTAACGAGTTTAATGCGTTCGACAGGCGATGCGTGAGATACGACGTATGCGAACTTATCCGGTGCATTGAGCCAAATAGTCGCTTGTGTACATCTATGGCTATATCCAATGCCATGATGCTGTGGAATGGTAGGGTGCCATCCTCGAGGCGTTCATGGAGGGCTTGCGATTTTGGGGCATGCCATCTTTCCTTGCCACAAACTACCATATCGACTGTGCCGCCCCCAAAATATCTGCGGTGTTCGAAGATAGACGCCGCCGAGTTACGTATAATCAAGGCGCCGAGGTCAGGGAAGCCGAAGATTTTATATAGGCTTAGTACAACAAAGTCAGGTGTTATGGCTGGGTTGCTTAGATCAAGTGGCGATGTGGCACAGAAGGAGGAAGCGTCCAGAAAGGTATATAAACGAGCCGTCGAAAGAGGATGAGATTTTGCCATGTTGCTAGTCAATGATAGTGAATATCGCCTCCCATCCATATGAGACTGAGCAGGATATGCGAATAAGGTTGCCGAGGGCATTGGATTGGAGTCATCATCAAAAGGAGACTTCCCTTTTAGCCAGCTTTCCACATCATTGTCATCAAGACATGAGCTCTCGAGAGCCTCCTCCCTGACGCCGACTAAACTGGTGTGGCAAGCTTGATGATATGCATAGTGAAACCCCTGAGGCAGGTTCCTCATAGCATCGACAACTAATTTGACACCGGCAGTGGCATTGGATACGAATACGATATCGTACTCTTCCGGATCAGCGTTGAAAAACGACAGGAGATTCATTCGAGCATCTTCAATTCGTGACGTCGAGTGTTGAGAGGACGGAGACGAAGAATGAGGATTGCCATACAGTACCGAAGTCATCTCCATGGTGAACTCGTTCATTAATGACTTGGCCAGTAATGTTGAGCCTGCATGATCAAGATATATGGAATCTTATCTGGATTAGAAAATGGCACATGGTAGACCGAATTGTGACGAACCTTGTATCATGGGATACTCTCTTTCACGTAGGCTGTCAACCGCATCATTGTATACGAATCCATTCGATTTCTTCCCACCAGTGAAGGCCATGTTTATCCCTTTGAGACCCATTTCGATTTGAGTCAAGAAATCCTTCTTGTTTTGTGCCTATGTTGGGGGAAAAGCATTCAACATGTTCCCGGCCAGCTTTGTATCGTATTGTTAGTCAATAGGAGGCAAACAACGGGTATTGACTTGTTGCAAGTCTGAGCGGGGCGTAAGAGCCAAGGAATGAAAGAGATTCGAGAGGAAACAGAAAAGCAGTTCAAAATGATTGATCCCGTGGTCGGTAAAATCAGCAAGATAAATAAAGGGACATTGTGGTGTTTAAGGAGGACAACCAGACCACTAGCTTATCAAGACTCGAGACGTGTATGTATAGGCATTACCAGTATCTGCTATCGTATCCAGTGCACATGTGAGCTGTACGATAGGGAAGGTGCATTACAATGGCGGCGCTCCCAGAAGGAACCGGCAAGCGGAGATCGCCACCCTCCACATTGGAAAGATAGGCCTACCCGTGTATATCACTAGCTAGTAATGTACACACTGTACCGCTGCACCTCAGTACTCGGTACCTGCACAGTAAGAATATGGCCATCTCATACATACACTAAACCCAAGCCTACCCCAGAACAACCTGCACCTGCATCAAACAAAACCAGACAGCACGACCGCCGGAAGATGAGGAAATAGGACCCACCTTTCCAGCCAAAGGCGGCCATTTATCCATGGCTTGCTCCTATTCCCTGTCAACCCGGCTCCACCTTCCTGGACGCGCGACACGGAGTAAACTCAGCTCCTAGGTACGAGCCAACCATCAACTTAGCCTCTTTCAACCTCACTCTGCTCTCAACCTCCTATCACTTCCGCTTCTTTGTGAGGTGAGGTCTCTTGCAGCGCGTTCTCTCTCATCTTGAGCGCAGTCGTCTTCATTGAAGTCGTGATCGTTTCATCAGTTCGTCTCCCTTTATTTATCTTTTCTCCTGTTTCCAATTTCTCTCCTCTATCTCTCTCAGAACTTCAATTCGTCGACCTAGCCGCATCGGCAGCCTCGCGTTCAATACCTCCCCCTACCTGATGTGCCACATTGTTTATCGATCTGAGCCTTTTTCTCCATTATCATTGTCTTCGTTCTTTCACTCAATTCTATTTTTCTTCTCAGGTCAGGCCTGTTGTCCTGAACCTCTTTTTTTAATGGCGCCTCGTTGGCACTCTTCCTTTTCTCGCTCATTCTCGTGCTACCCCTTGTTCAACTTCTATTCAAGATAATGATTCTAACCGCGATTGCTTCATCAAACAGTAGGCACTGCCCTCGAACGCCACGTTAGTCGCATTATCAATCAGAATACTAGGTCATTACGGGTCTAGAACGGTCAATGCTGCCTAGAGTTAGCATTTGAAGCAAGGAATGGACTCTTACACTTCTTTTCGGGACGCGCCAGCCCGCTCCCCCGTCGAGAGAAGCTATCGCGATGATTCCAGAACGAGGGATGATCGCGGCGACAACTTCTATCGTGGAAGATCTCCAGGTTAGTTTGACCGCGTTCCGCGTGGCCCCTGTCGCATTCACACTTACAACTCTCGCTTGGCTATGCACTGTGATGCTGACCATGTTTGATTAGGCCATGAACGACGAGACCGCCGCCGATCTCGTTCTCCCATCGCAGTTGACCGGTATGAACCTCGAACACGGAGAGATGATAGGGACAGGGACGACAGACGTCGCGTAACTTCACCACCATCCAATATTGACCGATATGTTCCTGGCCAAGATGCTGGACCTTCAGCTGGACCAACCGTTAACCCTCTCGCCGATCCAGTCAAGCTCCCCTACCAAGTCGGCTTCTCGTACTTTGGCGAGTGGTGGAGAATGGCTGAGAAGATCAAGGAAGAGAAGGAGAGAGCTCGTACTGGTCGTCGACGCGAGCCTGAAAGACCCCGCGGTGCTAGAGAAACACAAGAGGACCGCGAGAAGGAGAAGGCCAAAATACAAGCTGCCTATGACGCCTACAAGGAGGAATTGCAGGCCAAGATGGCGCGAGCATTTGTTGCCGAGCACAAGAAGGAGCAGTGGTTTAAGGAGAGATATGTCCCCGAGATTCGTGATGAATTCCGAAGCAAGCTAAACGAGTATCGCCGTGGAGCCTACAGCCAGTGGGAGCAGGATCTCGAGTCTGGTACTTTTGATGAGTTTTCTCTTGAGGGGCTTCCTAAGAGTGAGACCAACGGCAGTGGAGGTCTTGTGGAAAAGGAAGAAGGCGAAGCAACTGCCACCAATGAAATACTTGGTGTTGGCGATTTGATTCCTGCCAATGGCGCTGACATTCGTGACGAGAATCAATTTCAGCCTACTCTTCTCATCAAGACCATCGCTCCCCATGTCAGCCGCCAGAATCTCGAGGCTTTCTGTAAGGAGCACCTCGGTGAGGAGGAAGGCGGGTTCAAGTGGCTTTCGCTCTCTGATCCCAACCCTAGCAAGCGTTACCACCGCATTGGATGGGTTATGCTTCACCCGTCCTCTGAGACAACGCTTCCTGTTGATCGTATCGATCCAAAGGATGAGGACGGTGACGAGCCGATAGCATCGCCCCCACCAGTCTCTACCGCCGAAAAGGCCCTTGAAGCAGTGAATGGCAAGACCGTCAAGGACGAGGTACGGGGTGACTTTGTGTGCCATGTTGGAGTTCATAACCCGCCTGTGAACCCCAGAAAGAAGGCCCTATGGGACTTGTTTTCTGCCCCTGAACGCATCGACAAGGACCTCTTGCTTGTGCAGCGTATTGTCAACAAGTTTGAAGAGGAGTTTGGTTCCGATTTCCAGGCTACTCTCAAAATTGAAGAAAAGGTTGAGGAACTCAGAAATGCCGGTCAGCTCCAACCTGCCGTCGTTGCGGCACCAGCTAAAAAGACCAAGAAGACGCGAGAGGTCGGTATGGATGAGGCGATGGATGATGAAGAGGACGGCGTCATTGATGTTGACGACGATGAAGAGGAGGGTGCCGTGGATGATGACGAAGAAGTTGATGATGAGGACCTCCTAGTCAAGAAGAAGCAGCTCGACCTGCTGATTGAATACCTCCGCCGAGTTTTCAACTTCTGCTTCTTCTGTGTGTTCGAATCCGATTCCATCCATGAGCTGACGAGAAAGTGTCCCGGCGGTCATCTGCGTCGACCCCGTAGCACCCTGACCTCAGCGGCGAAGGCCGTTGCTCGGGCCAGCGTCAATGGCGAACCGTTCCCTGGCAAGAAGCGCGAGGGAGGTGACGATGCTGATGGCGAGACTGAGGGTGATAAGAAGTTTCGCAACGCGTCTAGCAAGACAGAACAGCAACTCCTTCGTGCCTTTAACTGGGTCAAGACTTTTGAAGATAAATTGTCGCAAATTCTCGATCCTCACACGGTTGATCTGAGGAAATTGGGCGGCCGTCCAGTCGACGAGGCTGTCGATGAGGAACTTGCCAAACACGTGAAGCAGGAAGATGAGCACAAATGGAGGTGTAAGGTGCCAGAGTGCAACAAGCTGTTCAAGGAGGAGCACTTCTGGAAAAAGCACGTTGAGAAGCGCCATATGGAATGGCTCGAGAGTATAAGACAGGAGGTAATTCGTCTAACAATGGTATTGAGGAGTGACCTGGCGCTAACTTGAAGATTTCTAGTTCGAGCTCATTAATGCATATGTGATGGACCCATCACACATTGCTCCCTCGCGGACTGATGCTAATTCAAATGGCCACTTCCCACCAGGCAACGGGCAGTCTAGTACAGGCACACCCCGAGGCTTCAACCTGCAGAACTTTTCCATGAATGGCATGATGGGAATGCCCGGATTCCCCATGCCTTCAGGTGGGTTCCCTCCCATGTTTGCTGGCATGCCAGCTGGTGGTGGCGGTTGGAACCCTATGGGTGATGATCGTTCTGGTGGCCCTGTTCGTAGAGGCGGAATGTCTGGTCGTGGACAATTCCGATCGGGTCCATATGACCGCCGTGGGGGTCACCGATATGATGGTAACCGCGGCCGAACCGGTGGCTCTCGATGGGGAGACGGTGCCGGAGGAGCTGCAGGTGGCCCACGAGAAGCCGTACAAGGACGAAGCTTGAAGAGCTACGAGGACCTCGATCAAGCGTCGGGTGGTGGAAGTGGTGAACTTAATTATTAAAAGGTTTCACAGGAAGAAGTGATCTAAAGTGATGAAGATCTTTAAGGGATTCGGGATTGCTCATATATTGAACGATGAATATGAGCTGATCCAGGAACATTTTGCTACAAAAGCGAACATCCTTCGAATCCTATGTATATTAAGGGTTTGTGTCGGTTGACCAGACAGGTAGTAGCGATTTATTAAGCAAGGTTCTGTTTATCTGTTGATCGTGGAAGTCTGTGACGCTTATTTCATCCTCATCTGATTTGCTTGCATTTTGTTCTATGATGGATGGTACCTGTCTCCTAGCTTAGTACAGTACTGTAACATGAACTGAAACCAAGGTGAGGTCCAGGGGCCCTTGGTCAGTTCCCCAGCCCAGGTGGCGCTGATAAGAAAAACGCAGTGGGATTCCATATCCAATCATAGTTAGCGATAAGAATTTGCACCTCCCCACCGCCCACCTTTTTTTTTTCCCTTTCGCAAAAGTCAAGTGCACTCCAGAGTCTGGTCGAGTTTGACAAGCAGTTGAATAGACGGCTCGGCTTGAATACTGACAACACTCGTCAAGATGGGAATTCTACACGAAGGTCATGTGTAAGTTATCAATCACTAAACGGTATACAGACCGAGGTATTCTTTTCTGACTGGTCTCAGCAAGAGAAAGATCAACAAGGACCCCAACAATACCAAATGGACTCGAGACACCAACACGTTTGGACAGAAGATCCTGCGAGCCCAGGGCTGGCAACCTGGACAATTTCTCGGAGCACAGGATGCACCACACTCCGAACTGCATACGGCGGCGAACGCCTCATACATTCGCGTTGTTCTCAAGGATGACATGAAGGGGTTGGGTTTTAGCAGATCCAAGGAGGACGAGGTCACGGGTCTCGACGTATTCCAGGACCTACTCAGCCGACTTAACGGAAAGACGGAAGACGCCATCGAGGAAGAACAGCAGACACGATTGGCAGTCAAGGCCAACTACTTTGTCGAACAACGATACGGACCGATGCGATTCGTTTACGGTGGGCTCTTGGTGGGCGACGAGATGAAGGATATGAAAGAGGAGGAATCGTCAGACGATGTGGATAATAAGAAAGAGGATGTCGAGATGAAGGAGGTCTCAGCATCAAAGGACAAAGAGTCCAAGAAAGACAAGAAGTCAAAGAAGCGAAAGGCTAGTGACGATGATGAAGAAGATGGAGAGTCTTCAACCCGAGAAACCGAATCGAAAAAGAAGAAGAGAAGAAAGGAAGAGCGCAAGTTGAAGGAAAGCGACAACAGCGACGACACCAGGGACAGGAAGAAGGACAAGAAGTCCAAGAAGGATAAATCTCGAAAGAAAGATGAAGCATCGGAAGAGGATGACACAAACTCAGAAGAGCGCAACAAGAAGAAGAATAAGAAGTCAAGATCCAAAGACAAGAAGCGATCCTCGGATGATTCAGAAGATGAAAAGGCCAAAGCGAAGAAGGCCAAGAAAGAGAAGAAGGAGAAGAAGCGAAGAAAAGAAGAGGGCGAGTCATCAGCATCCACTACCCCTGCAGTGTCAGGAACGTCCACACCTCAGGGAAGCAGAAACTTTGTACGATCACGGTTTATTGCACAGAAGAGACAGGCGTTTATGGATCCCAAGGCATTGAACCAGGTATGTTTATGGATGATGCCCATAATGGTGTCACAATGCTAACGTGAAGCAGATTTTTATGGTCAAGGCATAGAATAAGAAAACGAGAATGGACAACTAGGAAGATTAGATCGTTCTACACCTTTCAATTCGAAAGACGAGCGAAGTAGATGGCCATGGCGTTATTAATAGCATTACAATGTGCGAGACACATGTTTAAGTTGCCCAATGTCAAAAAAAGATAGAATAAGCGTCAATATATTCAAGGCAATTTGACAAAATTTGACTCTTAAGTTCATATTCACAGCTGGACTCTGAAATAACAAACCAATTGTTCACAGGTAGGCTGTGAGTTGCTTCATTCAACCTATTCTCATATTGTAACTACTACACAAAGCTCTCCATGTAAAGCTTATGCAAATAAAAATGGCTTAACGATAAAACCATCAAGAGCAATTTCTCCAGAACACCAAAATATCATACAGACAGACACGTACATGTCTGGTTTAAGCCCAATTCATTACAGGTCGCGAAGTTATTTCGAGCCGGCATTCCTGCCAAAGTTGCTGGAAAGAGATGTCAGTATACAAGAGGACCAGAGATTTTCGAGGGCAGTGGTTGACGTACTTGTGGAAGAAAGTGCTGAAGATTCCACCCTTTTGTTGCTGGTCAGTCATCGAGGCACGACGGGCCGCAGTGGCTTCGCTGCTTCGTTTCTGGGCTTGGAGGCTGTCGAAGGCGGGCATGAAGCCGGAGCTCTGTTGGCATTGTTAGATATTATATCCATCTACACGAAGAGATGGAGTGGTAAGAGAGGCTTACTCGACGGCGACCACCGGTAGTGGCGGAAGGGCCAGGCTGAGGAGCTTCGGAGTTCATGATGGTGGTGGTTTATAAGTGTAGTGACGATATATCGCTGTTCAAGTATTTATTTTAGAAAATAGTTCAAATGCGTCTGCTTTATGATAAGAAGAGAATGAGAGTAGAAGATATCAACCGAGATGAGGGGGGGCAAGCTCGAGGTTATATACAATCGGCTCAAATCAAATCAACATTGACATTCCCCCTCTGGTCCTCACTCCCTCATCCTCATAGCTTCATGCCCATCCCTTCCTCTTTCACACTCTTCTTCGCATCCTTTCGAGTAGGGTGACAATGACATGACAAGAGTCACATACGCGCCCCTCCCTCACAGACTAACAAAGAAAGGACCAAACACTAAGCTCAGTCAACCGACAAATCATTCCTCCCACCCCCCTCCTTTGACGCCTACACATTTCTCTCTTCGTCTAAAAAGGTATCCAAACTTCGCTTTGACTAATCACAAACATGCAATTGCAATCGTTCAGCTTTTTACTTTCAATGACCAAAGTGGCGTTGGTCAAAATGCTTCCACACACCCTTCCCTCCATCCCCCCCTCTTTTATGGTGTACCAGATCATCAGTCAGGATGCTAGATTTGCAAGACACGACAAGACGAGCTTATCATCATCCCGTGTCGCCCTGTCCATCATTTTCTTGAATTGAATACTCTGGCAATTGTGAGTGAGTCACGTTTACAAAACGGAAGGTGATGGGATAAAAAACGGTTGATCGAGAGTGAGGGGCCTACTCATCCTGGGGAGGCGTTGATCGAACGGCTTAAGTCCATTTGACAAGCTTCCCCTCGTTTTTTTTGTTTTTCTGCAAACGAGGTCACACCACCCTTGATAGTGCAGTCGGTCCTGGCGTTCCATGCGAGTCGTGAGAGATACGTATCTGCTTAGATATCTCCAGAGAGCCAAGAATGCAGCTTGGAGTGCCGCATTTGCGGGGGGAGGACTCTTCGATTCCACCTGTGTGAGAGTCCATGTACTGTAAATCACATCATGTCCAATGTTACAATCTGTTCTGCACAGAGTCCCATCTCAACCCACTTCTAAGGCTTATTTCGCGTGTTGTAACTCTAACAGTTGAACTGTTCTCGATGACGGCGTTGAGTGGATGACGGAGTCCCTTCGTCGCTCTGTCGCTCTGATCGAGGGAAACTGTGGGGACCCTTGTTTCCCATGACGCGGGGGAGGAGGGATCATAAGCCGGGTGGGGCCGTGGCCGGATTATGTGGGACTGAGTATCCGGGGGATTGAGCAGAGGGAAGTGACCAACATAGAGTGTTCCTACCTGAAGTTTGAACATAACAGTTGCCTTAGGTACTTCCGCAGGAAAAGGAAGACTGGCGAATTGTTTAGAAGGAGTGAAGACATCATGAAAAATGAGTTGAGAGGAAAGCATCATAATTCTAGCATCTTCATTGACATGTCCTTTCACTCCAAAACGATCCGACCATTTCATTGAAACCTACGACTCCAAAGATGCATGATTTCGCCCAATGAATCAAGGCGGTCAGGTCCCCACAGTCTATGTCAACGACATCACCACTCCCCCTAGACCTCGTCTCGATTGCCGTGTCTAGGCAGGGACCTTCACAATCAGGGTCTTCGTCATCCAAGAAAACAAGGGTCCCCCTTTCTTATCAGTTCATCAAATCATTTCTGGACCGTTCCGTTACAGTACGTTTCCCGTCTTTTGTTACTTTTGCTTTTTTTTTGTCTTAAAACGTTAACCCATTTCTAGTCATGACATAACACAACGACTCTTTGTGCCCCCTTTCAATCAAGAGTCTAGATTTGCCCGCCTAGTCTATCCCCTTCACATCGACGCTTAACCTTGTTAAGATGTCCTTATTGTTTTAAATCTTGTGCATCTGTGACAGGTTTGACTGCTTCATCATGTTGTCATCAAAATCGTCCTGCTTATTCCTTCTCCAGTCTGACGGCAGGGTTCCTTTCGATGAAGTTGAGATCAACCTTGTGGCCCAGTAGTTCTCGAATGTTGGAGATCTTATACTTGATCATGGTGGGTCGTTCCAGACTCAGACCCCAACCGAAGACGCGCATGTCTTTAGGAAGACCCATAGGCTCAAGCATCTCAGGTCGGAACATACCACTGTTACCAATCTCGACTAGCTTGCCCAGACCCTCGTGGTAGCTGAAAATCTCCATACTGGGTTCCGTGTAAGGGTTGTAGGCAGGCTTGAACTTGAGGTTGGTGATGCCCATCTTGCGGAAGAAGACTTCCATAAATTCCATCAGACCTCCCAGCGTCAGGCCGTAGTCGGCAATAACGCCTTCAACCTGGTGGAACTCGGCCAAGTGAGTAGCGTCGACCGTCTCGTTACGGAAGACTCGGTCGATAGAGAAGTATCGTGCAGGTGGTGGTCGTCCGTCAGGGCCCTTCTGTGCCGCCAGCTTATAGAGCATTGCCGTTGAGATGGATGTTGTGTGTGTTCGCAAAACAAGCTTTAGCGCCTCATCCGCTGACCAGGGGTATCGATAGCCGATTGAGCCATACTTTCCATTCTGGTGAACCTCCTTGACGTTGTTCCAGTATTCTTCAGTGTCCTGACCTTCGCCATCCGCTCGTGGCTTGTCCGCCACCTTGGGGTCTGAGATGTAGAAGGTATCCTGTAGGTCACGGGCAGGGTGCTGCTGCGGCACAAAGAGAGCGTCAAAGTTCCAGAATCCAGTCTCGACATACTTGTTGGTCGGCATCTCCTCGAAACCCATCTCGAAGAAGATCTGTCGGAATTCGTGTCGGACCTTATTCAGGGGGTGCAGAGCACCGGCGTTCTGGTCGGCCCCAAGAGCCTTGAAGTTGTAAGGTTTGAAGTTGGCCGTCTTCCACGATCCAGAAGTGATCATATCAGCTGTGAGGTCTGTCTCCTCCTTCTGGATTTCGAGGGCGAACTTTTCGCCCTTGTCAATCTTGAAGTGGATCACTTTTTGAATCTTGATCAGCTTTCGCTTTCGGAGGGCCTGGAGAACCTTGGGGTCGTGTGTGCGAGTCTCCTTGATCTGCTGGAGCTGTGCTCGGACGGTATCCTCAATCGAGTCGACCTAGGTAAAGGAGTCAGCGACTGATCAAGTAACTCCTCCATGCTCGTCTACCGAGACACTTACGTTCGTAACAAACTTGCCGTCCTTGTTCTTGGTAATCCATTTCTCCTTGAAAGCCTGGCCCTGACCAGCCTTGGTAACTGTCTTGTCACCAATGGCCTTCTCGAGCTCCTGGATCGTCAACCCCTCCATGGCATTGCGTAGAGCCTCAAAGACTCGGGCCTCGTGGCTGCCATTCTCGGCAATCTGCTCAGCCTCGGGCTCAAGAATAGCCTCTTCTCTGTCAATCGTCTCGTATGTGATCATGGAACGGGAGGCGAGACGATCCAGCGCAGCCTTCATATCCTGGAAGGGGATGGCGGGGAAGGCCTCTGCAGAGAGGAGGGGACTCTTCTGCGAGAGGGCCTGGAGAACCTGAGAGGTAACAACCCCCGTCGGGGCCGTACTAGAAGTCGTCATGATGGAAAGGCGTGTCGAGAACCGTAGGAAGCTGGTACCGGAATCGCAAATTGGCGCTTCAAGTCGTCGATACTTCGTCTGAGTCACGGCGGTTTCTGCTGGCAGAAATTATTTGGTCCTAGTCACTGCACCACTCACCAAAATATTGATGGCGGGGTACGTATTTGGGGCATTTTCCCCCCTTCCAGAGGGCAGCTGCTGTGCAAGTGTGCTTCCCGTCCCGCCGGAGCTTGGGTTATTCCGAACAACACCCCTGACGTCTCTCACTGTCGGTAGTGGACATCTGTCACACAAAGATCCCTGTAATCTTATCATGACGGCTCAAGTCATCCGTCTTCGAAGCTGCAAGCAACGCCATCCCCAACACCAAGGCAACCATAAGCTATAACCATCCCGATCAACGCTGCAGATTGTTCCCCAATATCTAGCATTGCACATTAACCAATCGTTACATCTACTGGAATCTCTTATTAGGCATAAATCTCATCTCCTCCTACTTCTCATGATTAGCACGTGCTTCTACACCTGAGCTTCCCCCCTGCTCCTATGCAGTTCCGGCTCGATCGTTGTGGCAGATGACGAGACCCAAGAATGAGCGATGATGCTTCGCCCAGCTCTGCGGCGCAACACGATGCCCCGTCTGTCGATACTCGCGCAGAGTCCCCCGCCAGCCATGTCACCTGGAACCTGCCGTCGGGACGACCAAGGGTCACTCGATCACGCGCCCAGTCTCATTCCCAGCGACGCAAAAAGAAGAAGAGCAGACGACGCCGCAACCCTGGTTTATCGCGAAAATTGGAATTCGTCACACATTTGCTCAGAAACCTTGATACCCTAGTGTTTGCAGAGTTGAGCGGACTTTATTATATGGAGTATGCTTGCAGCCTCTTTCCTCCTTGCCGTTACGTGTCTAACAAGTGTTACGTATCAGATGTTCCATGTTTCGGTTTGCCCTGAGATCTATCGGTCATTACATGTACCTTACGCCCAAAGACGAGTCGTTTCCTTTCTTCATGCCAGCTACTCGAATCCACGCTGTCTTCGTCGTTGTTCCTAATATTATCTGCATCTTACTCCACCTCTTTTGCTCCTTACCAGTCGGTCCCGAGCATCATCGTGGTTATATGCATGGTGGTCTGGTTGTTGACTTTGTTGGCCAGAAACCGTCAACGTCACGGATATACTACATACTTGTCGACGTAGCGATCCTTATCGTTCAGTGTTTAATGTTGACGGTTCATACCGAGCGAGAAAGACTGCGCCTCACTCTTAAAACCTTTCGCCCTCTGGTGCCAGATGTAACCCAGGAGACGGCACCGACAATAGAGGATCTGGATGCGGAAGAGCGTGGCTTATCCAGAGAAGCATCTAACGCGTCAAGTTTTAATGAGACGGAAGATATTGAGCTTCGACCAATTCGACGGCCGAGTGAGACAGGAGAGGCCAACGACGCAAATGGGGAATCATCAGAACTCCTATCGCGGGAGTCTTCAAATGAGGATTCTTCAAGGTCATACTTGTCGGATGTTTTGAGTTCTGGCAATGGGATATTGGGAGAGTATCATCTCATCCACTCAATGCGCACAGCAGCTGTAGATCTTGAAAGCACAGCCGCACATTCTCTGCGTACGATCGGTTACGGAGCTACTTTGGCAGCCATACAAGCTGGTCGACGGGGGACCGCCAATGGCCCTGAGCGGCCAGCGCCAACAAGCAGACGATCTTGAAAGTGGACGTCCCTCCCCAAGTGTGTTTGTGTGTGTTGTAGAGCTGGGTCTATACATATTGAAATTTGAAATTGACAATGCCTTTAACCGTGGCCTTTACGCTATTTTCCTACCCACATTACCAACGCCGGTACCCTTGACAGAAATGATAATATCGCCCGTCTCATCTTCCACATCTCGCAGACCCCAGCTGCTTGCGCCGAAAGTTTTCAAATCCCGGGCGAGTCCCACCAACTCCTCTGTTCCGATGACATTTCTTCCAATTCGAAGTCGGCCCACGTCCTCGGAACCCATAGCCATGAGCGTGAGGACAGTGGGTGCTGAGGTCAACGTGACACAGCCTCCGCCTGCGATCGTCTCAAGCAGTTGGTAAGCGCACTGCTTGCCAATATCTTCAGGAACCACACCACCCTGCGCCGGCACAACCATGTCTGCAGAGTAGAGAACACCCACTGCGCTCGACTCAGCTACCAGACTCAATCCGAAACCAATTCCAAGCCGCCTCTTGCTTCCTGCCTTATCACCAGAAGGAACCAGAGGCGCCTGGTCATACTGCGCAGCAATGTGAATATCGGATGCAAGGGCATTTAGCACCTCGCGAGCCGAGTGGATCATTCGAGCGTTGTTGGAGGCTGAGACACCGGTACTGTAGGCGACACCTCGTATCCTCTTTATGCGACCGGGACTACGGTTGAGGTGTAGAGTCTTGGGCAGGCGGACCTGGCTTGCGAACCGTAACTCGACGCACCCACCACCACCGCTACCTCCAGGTCCAGCGCAAGATCTTTGTAGCACTCGTAATTCGATACGCGCAGGTGGGATACCAAAAAGACCGAAGATGGGAAGGACAGCAGTTCGGAAGGAGTCGACTGATACATCGCCTGTCTCTGTGGCCGATGTAATAACGCCTGGACCAGAGAATCGAACGTTCATGTGGGCTTTAGAGAAGGGGGCCAACAAGCAGAGAGGTAGAAGAAAATAGGTGACGCCGCGGGTGTTGTTCATGGGGATATTGTGTTCGATAACATCGCCGTCCGAGGCTCCGAATCCAGCGATAGTTCCTGTAATCAAACCTGGATGGTATGTGATGGTAGTACCCGTATACGAGATCTGCATGGAGCTGCCATTGGTGACAGCCTCGAGCAGGCGCAAGAAGGAAATCTCATGAGGGGCGAGACCAGGGTTCGTAGGTGATGTGCTTCTGATTTTGGAGATGTGAATGGGTCGACCAGTGAGAGTCGATAAGATTAATCGTTGGGCGAAGGACCGATGTCCTGTGAATTTTAGGAATTCTGGCGTTGAATTCGACATTTTGTCGTTATTACTCTGTTTGGAGGGGGGTATCGTTGAAGAATCGCAGCAGCAAAAAGTTGACGGGCTTGAACAAAAATTATCTTTCTGCCGGGTCGGAGAGTTCCCTGGTGATACTTGTTACGGTAGGCGGTGGGGAAAAATTCCACTTCGAAATGGCAGATTTCAGTGGCTTATCGATAAGGCTTCTAAATGGATTCCTCGTTGCGCCTGGGGCAAGAACTTGCTGGAAGACCACATTCAAGTTGATTTCAACAACACTACACTTTCGATCGCCCAGTGCAGTGATAATGGCGGGAAGGCCGCTGTTACTCGACCTCCGATGTCGAAATGTAACTGTCTGTCAATCATGTAGGCTCTCTGTTAGGCACAGGCCTGTGAAGCAACCATGGACAGCAGCCTACAGTTCTCAAGCTACAAAAACACCCAGACAACAGATCGACGAAGCCGTTGCTAGAAAACCTTCGAAATCCGAGTTGCAGGAATACATCGATCGAATCAAGTCTCTTCGAACCCCGAAAAAAGAGACAAAAGAACCCTTCTCTGTCAGATTCTTCGAACAAGACCACACACGACGGATGGAGCTGTCTGGTGATGAGGCGTTTGGCGCATCACTTCATGAAGTTGACACGTCTGGTCTGCGGGACGCGCTGATGGAGATCAAAAATGAAATAGGCGGAGAGGATGAGAAGGAGGCTTTCTCAGATGTGGTCGATCAGCTAGGAGGGGAGTGGCATAAGATGAAGACGATCGAGGACCTTGAGAGGATCGTGGAGAAGCTCAATGCGTATACGGCAGCCATCGATGCTGAGATCGACAAGACTGGTGCGGAGTTGCCTCCTGAGGTTCTGGAAGAGCTGGATATGGAGCTGCCTGGTCTCCCTGAGATGGGAACACTAGGCTCTCGAATCGCACTCCCTCAGATCCCCGAAAAGCCGTGGACTATCAACCAGCGAAAGAAGATCGCACGATTAAATACGGTGCTTGCTCGGACGGCGAGAGACATGCGAAAGGGGACAAAGTTTACGTCCAAGAGTGTTCAGGGTGTGTTCAAAGCCTATCACGCAGCTAGACTCTCGCTGGCGCATGGCTGGAGCCATGTTCCCCTGGAAGTCTGGGATCTTCTCTGGAAGGTGTTTTCCGTGGAAGAGTCAGTAAACATCAACCGATTATCTCATATCGCGCTCTTGGCTAGGGACATGAGTGAGGCAAAGGTCACGCTGAATGAATCACAGCAGCTTCTTACTATTGAAGCTGTCTTTGTCGAAGGCTGGGTTACCAAGGCCATCGATAACTGGAAGAGGTGCATAAGCACCCTGGGAGATCCGAATGCGGAGTCGTTTCAACAGTTCTGGGAACTTGGAGTAAGGATGTTTTGTCGGGTGGGTGACTTGGATCAGGCACAGCGAGCGATCAGCAAGCTTGTTGAGAACAACATGGATCCTCGCATCATCATGCCCCTGATCAGGACGTGGTCGGAACAGGGCACGGAGGATGGCCGAGAAAAGGCCTGGGCTGCCTATCGTCAACTCCGAGAACTTCTCGGAAAAGAGATGAAGCTCGCCGACTACGACCAGGTTATTTCATACTTCCTCGCTACGCACCAGACAGAGAACGCACTCTACGCTTTTGTCGACATGATGACGGATGGACAGATCGATCTCAAAAAACAAAAGTACATGCCCTCTGTCGTTGCCAACAAGTTCTTCTTTGGCAAGTGGCTCAAGCGACTCATCGGCGCCGGTGACTTAAACGGTGCCTTTAGCGTGGTTGAGTTCATGAACAAGAGAGGCATCGAGGCTGCACCCGTTCAGCTCAATGGTCTTATCGGTGCGTGGCAGAGATCGGGCGGCGCCGAGGACTTCGAGAAGGCCGACCAGATGGCCTGGGGTATGATTGAGTCGCGAATTCAGTTTGTCAAGGCCAGGAATGAGAACAAGAAAGCTCCAGGAGCCAAGAAGTCAAAGACACCCTTGTCGCCACTTCCTAGGGCTACCCTCGAGACCTTCTCACTTCTTGCCGAGAATTATCGTCTTCGTGGCATGCATGATCGGTTGCTCGAACTATGGCAGGCTTTCCGCAACGCTGAGATGAAGGAAGATGCGTTCATCATCAACCAGCTTCTCGAATCTTACATCCAGGCTGGCCAGGCCAAGGAAGCTCTCGATCTGTATCAAATGCTCGTCACAGAAAGGAACGTCACTCCCGACCCATATACCTTCAGTGCCCTCTGGAAAACCCTCGCCATCAACCGTCTATATGTCATCTCCCCGGAGGATCTCCCCGCAGAGGCCAATGCCACCCGCAACTTGTTCGCCGAAACGACCAAGTTCCGTCACGTTTTCCAACCTGACGGCATGGACGGCCAACTCGCTCGCAAGATCCTTCACACATTCCGTCGTGTCAAAGACAACACCGGCTTCATCGTCGCCCTGACCGCCCTTCGCGATATCTTCCGCTTCTTACCCCCCGAGACACTTGTTCTTGAACTCATCATGGGCACCACAAAGTTGACATGGGATAAACCCGCCCACAGACATCGTCTCGTTCGCGCCAAGCGAGATCTCGACCGTGGGCTCCTCGCATGGGCAAGCAATGACATGTCCAAACTCGAGGGCGACAAACGAGGCGAGGCCCTCTTTGAGTACCTTCAGAAGCAGTACTGGCCTGCAGATGCAGACGAGAGTGCTAGAAGAACTGCCTTCAAGGAAGCGGCTGTACAGATGGGAGTGTACAATATTTTGAAGAAGGCTGCCAAGAAGAAGTAAAGCGGAAGAAGAAAACCTGTATAGTAAGAAATGTACCAAAATCAAGGGGTTTATATAGACAGCATATTTGGAGGAGTTTTTTTGTATGATATCAAGCATCTAGTGTAGAAGCTCTCACGACACCATGTATAATAGATAGGCAGATCTGGCTCATTACGAGTTACATGATTTCAGCTATATCGAGATTCTCCCAGGCGACCTTCTCTGATATCGAGGTCTGTTTCTATACATTTTCCCTCTTTCCATTCCCCCAAACTCCATCGCTATGCTAGAAGAAAACACATAAACTTCAAGTTTACAAGAAGTAGAAGAAGTGAAGCAGATGCAGCCCCCCCTCCCAGAACTCAGGATAAATCCATCTCCTCTGTATTATCAAGTCTATCCCCCACAGAGCTTAACCCAGAGTCGTCCTCGTCCTCGTCTCCGTTTTGCTTCTTCTTCTTCTCCTCCTCCTCCTCCTCTTCTTTTATAGGCGTGCAGCGGTTAAAGATCCATTCGGCTATACTCCCATCTGGACCGCCTTCGACTTGTATCTCGCCCGTGTCGTTACCGCGTCCGAGAATGGTGCCTTGGTATTTTGCGTCGTCGCCTGTTTTCCCGTGCTTCTTTTTAAGAGCTGTGTCGGTCAGTTTAGATGATCAAGTGCAAAGGTATATACCAACAAAGTTGAGTGTGCAACTGGCAGGGTTCCGCGTACCACTTAGATAATCCGTCGCATCGCTCTCCCCGTCACCACTACCAGCCTCCATCATCTCCTTCATCCTTTGTCCCGCGAACCACTGAATGAACTCCTCCACCCCCCTCAGATCCTCCTCACCACGCCACGCCTCCTCTGTAGGCACACGAGTGGGCATCAACGCGCCTGCATCCTGCAGCGCCATACGCACATCTGCAACCGTGAACTCTGCGCTGTCGCCATGATTATGTACCGCGTGGTCGGCCGTGCTCTGGCAAAGCAGCGAGAGATACCGAGCTGCAAGGTCGGTCAGCGAGTCGAGTACGGCAGGGCGCGTGGAATGGTAGCCTGTTGCGCGGAGAATCTGAAGAATGGAGGGTCGGAGGAGGGCGTGAAAGAGTGAGGGAGGAGTTGTCATGGTTGCGTTCAAGTCTCGTGAAGATGATATACGTAGAGCAAAGCAAGCCCGATTGGCAAAGTGTTGGGCGCGAGCGAGTGTACAACGGGAAAGGGGAAAAAAAAGAGTGGTATGTTGTCGAGATTGAAATCCTTGAGTGATGCTAGCGACGGTGCCGCGCAAACTGGGCCGTCATGAGCTGGAGATGCTTGGATTCCTTGCAGCGCATGTCCGCCCCAGGCGATATAACCCCGAGATTTCGCAGGAGATACGATTTGTTCTAGTTACACGTTCGTACAGGAGTGCGATTGGTGCAAGTCGGAAAGTAAAGAGGATGGTTGTGGAAGAACAAGTTGGGATGAGTTATGTGAGAAGCTGCCGATTGATGGAAATGATGGAGAGAATGAGAGAAGTGGAAGTGGAGTGCAACCACTACCTAACCAGCTGTAACTGAGCTTCCTTAGCGCTTGGCTTGATCAGGATTCGGGAGGATATGCTTCTGTTTGCTTCTTCTATCATCTCTAGTTGGGTGCTGGAAAACAGGTGGATCCCCCTATAACGCCCTAGCAATTTGTCGTCAATTGATTTCCAGCCTACAACAAGTCTTCAGGCTACCTACCTACTACCTAGATAGGGATATGCCCGAACAAACACCATTACAATTTATGAAACAAAGAACATTCAGTATTTAAATCTCTCGCATTCCTCGTTGCTTAACCAAAATTGTATCCATACAATCCCAATCCACTGTCCTGCACCAAGTCATTGACATGATTCTCCCGTGCCCCCCCTCACATGGCCAATCTTCCAGTCTCCGTCTCGAGTCTCCCCTCTTCAGATATTCCGCTGTACTTGTTGATAAATTCCAGAACTTCTCGATGCCATACCAGCGAATTCTCTGGCTTCAGCACCCACTTCAATCAGTTAGCACATGCCCAAGCTGTTATACCGATATGAAAAGCGACAACTTACGTGATTCTCATCAGGGAACATGACAAATTTGCTCGGCACTCCTCTCGCTTGCAAAACATTGAACATTGCCAGGCCCTCTGAGATTGGAAGACGATAATCCAATTCGTTATGAATGACCTATCCTGATGGTTAGACAATACCTTTTCGTTAAACGGAATAAGTACTTGTTCAGACTTACCAACTGGGGAGTTGCCCATTCACCCGTATACAGCGAGGGATCCCACTTCGCATAGCCTGGTCTATTCTCCCAAAGCGTACCGCCAAAGTCGTGTTCGGGAAAGAAGAGTTCCTCTGTAGCCCATTGGTTTTGCGTCGAGAACACTCCGTCGTGGCAGACGAGCGCCTTGAACTTGCGTCCCAAATCATGCCCCTGAATCCAATCTACAACTGTCAGCCCAACTTCACGCATGCATTTGAACCCTCGCACACTCACTGATCATGTAACCGCCATACGAAGCACCCAAGGCAACGGCTCGGTCAATGTCCACAAAACCCAAATGTTTCTCTATATGCTCAAAGCATTTCACAAGATCCTCATACGGGGCACCTCCCCAGTTTCCTGCAATTGCATCTACAAACGCCTGCCCGTATCCTGTACTTCCTGTAGGGTTCGGGCACACGACAACGTAGCCCTGCTCAGCAAAGATGGCTGGGTTCCAGCGTGTGCTCCAGTCATCTGTCCACGCTGACTGCGGGCCACCATGAATGAGGAACGCGAGGGGATACTTCTTGTCCGCATCGAAATGAGAAGGTACCATGACGAGAGCATGGTTTTTTTTGCCCTCAGCTCCATGGAACCACATATCTGAGCACTGGGCTTGTGATAGGCCATATGACTTTCCACGCTTGGAGCTGCTCGAGATTTCCGTGACATCCCCGGTGACGGTGTCCAGGACCCCGTAGCTGGAACTCTCCACTCGTGATCTAGAAGTGATCAATAGAGAGTCGCTGTTGACTATGGTTCGGGCCTCGACAACTGAACCCTGCTCATGGATTGGCTTCGGAAGCTTCTGAGCCTCACGTGGCACAGAAGGCAGCTGCCAGACGACCAGCCTTCCATGGTTCTCTGCTCCAACATAGAGAATCTTGTCGTTGTTGCTCCAGAGAATCCAGTCAGGCCTCAGGTCCCAACCACCCTCACCGTCTTCTGTCTCGTAAAACTCTTGTACATTGCTCAAATCCTCGACATCTGGGATAAGCAATAGTCTCGGTTTATCAGACTCGTACTGCTGGTGTCTCATTCTGGCAAAAGCGAGCCGGCGTCCATCGTTGGAGAAGGTGGGTGCACTGCTATATCCCCTTAGGCGGCCTGTCTTAACAATCTGGGGAGCAGCCGGTTCGTCAAGCCAGGATTTTAGGGGCACGTAGTAAAGGTCGGTCTTTGTGTTTCGTGCCGGGTTCAAATCTGGATCCTTGGCCACGAATGCGATTCCCGATTCTGAAATGTCAAAATCACCAGAGCCACCAAAGGGCGGTACAGGACTGGACAGATGAGTGCCTGCTAACAGGTTCCTGAGACTTGACTGCTCCAGAGTCCATTTCCCATCCTTCTTCGAAAGTGCACCGTACCAGAGTGAGTTCTCGTTCTCGCTAGACCAGGTGTCCCAATGTCGGACAAAAAGCCCAGTATAGATCTTCGCCGAGGTGTAGGTCTTCGTGCCTGCGGCAGGCCAGTACATCTCACCTTTGGGCGTGGTCACAGCAGAGCAGCAAAGAGCAACTTTGCCAGACGACAGGGGTTTTGCCTTGGGGTTTGAGATGCTACCAGCAAAGCAATGGATCATATGAGCTCTAGATAACCAGCTTGTTAGCCTACGATGCCTGCAAAGTCTAGTAAGTGGGAGGGAATAATCTTACCCAGCCTTCCCCAAAACGCTGTGAGAGTACAGCAACGAACACCCATTGTCGCTGGTCTTGATGTATGCAATCTCGTTCTCACTGATCCAGAAGGGCTCTGTCGCAGTCGAATCCTCCAGGACGAGGTGGGAGGAGTTGTTCTTGATGCTAATAACACGGATCTGGGAGGTTTTGGAGTGCGTCTCGAACGAATATGTAGATACCTTGGAAAATCAGCAGCCACAAGACCCTGATCTAATAAAACATACCGTGTAGAGTATCAATTCTCCGGTAGAGTTGGGAACACCCGCTGAACGGCGTGGGGCCGAGAGGAGCACCTCTGGCGTGAACTGGATGGCTTGCCTTGTCATCATCAAGAACAGGAACTTGCGTGTAAGTGTGGCAGGATAATAAATACTAGCGGGCGTATCAATTAGGAAGGGAAATAGGTTGAAGAGGGCAAAGGTAGGTCAAGTGGTTTGTTGTTGTTTTTAAATATCATTCCTCCCGCACTCAACAGGGTACTTCTACCAAGGTCAAGAGGTCAAGGTCCCCTAGGTTCTTTCCCTTCCAAGGTTCCCATGTTCATCGATACCTTCCCCTCTCTCTCCTCTCCTCTTCTCCTCCTTCCTCCTCAAGCTTTCCCCCGCTCCGGCACTCCGCCCGGCCCCTCTTCCCGCTGACCTCCATTTCTGTAGAGCGTCATCATTCAAGTCATTGAGCAATTGATGCATTGCATTGTCTGTCAGAGAAAACGCTTTCCTTGGTTTAGAAATCATCAACGGTGAACAGGGAACTTGAATCAACAGTATTGGTATATATTCACCCCAAAGCATGCAGACAAGCGTCACACAGAAGCACCCTGACAACGCCTCAAACGCAACATGCCATTCACAACCACCCCGCAGCATCTGCGTCAACGGCGGCGCTAGAGAGCTGGCATGAAGCTCCCTCAACTGGCTCAAAAGATGCAGCCTGACAACAGGGTAGGCTTAGCTCTAGAGAGGATCTCCCTTTTAGCCGTTTTGAAGACGCGTTTCAAAGAGGGGTTGCCGCAGAGCCCGAGACCTACTTATGTTGCCTTGCTTTACCATTGTTATGCCATTTCTTTCACGTGCAGTCAAATACATGTGTACCTACCTAGTCGGTTGCATTGATACTTGTCGCCCGACAAGTATGCTCGACTCCCATCTTTGAAATACAAGTAGTGCCATAGTAGAATATTTTATGCTATTGTTGATATCATAAGAAAAGAACCGCTCTGATATAATTGACCCTTCCAACGCCGTCTCACAATTCACAAATCTACTGCCGGCCCTTCCAATACGCCCAGATGAATTAAATTCACCCCTTTTGAAATCCAAACCCTACTTTCTCTGTGCCCCAAAGTTCGTTCGCTTCTTGCTCGTAGCCGTATCGTTCTCACTGTCTTCATGATCCTTCTTCTTGAACTTGCTCGCATTCTTCCCTGTTGTTGCAGAAGTGGGTGTAGCGTGGTTTGAGCCTCCGTCTCGTACTGCGTTCGATGAAGGTGTAACATGCGAAGCGGGGGTTGACCCTCCAGATCCTGGGGTTATGCCTTCCTGCAGAGAAAAAGTTAGCAGGTTATCTCTCTGTAGTAGATTGATTAGGTTCATACCAGATTATTCGGACGATATGAAATCGAGGATCGCGAAAACACTCTGTTCTGCTCTGATGGTCCGGCTTTTCTTCTCTGTGCTGCCGCGCCGCTCGTGCCTTTCATGTAGTTGTCAAACCCCGTGATGATGTTTCCGCTTGGTGTGCTTTCCAAATAAGCAAGTTCTTTCTGCGCAATCCCTTCTTCGATTTGAATCTAAAAGAGGTCAGAGAGATTGTCCAGCGATGCGCGCATCCGTCATGCTTACCAGCCGCCTCTCTAATAATCTTCGCTTCTCGACCAGATCTCGCACACGCGCTTGCGCCTTCTTATATTCGGACATGGCTGAACGATCGCGTTGGACTCAGTGGGTTGATGAATTGAAATGGTGTTGATGACTTTGCAAATCCGACCATCAATTCATGATCCGATCGAGAGAAGTAATGTGATTTTTCTTTCGTCGTGGGAGCGTCTTCAAGTCTGCGACAGGATGATATATGTAGGATCAAGTATTAGGCACAATCATAATTCTGGGGTGAGCCTACACCATAAACTGCAGGCGGTCAATACCGGGTCATGTGTTGGTCTGATCTTCTGCCACGCGCTTAAGCGGCTACTCTAAGCGCGGTGCGCCGGGACTCATCTCAATACATTTTGAACCCTGAACACTGGCATGGAAGTAAAGATAAATACACCATCAATACATAATTTGGCCAACTTTGTGTCAGATGTAAGGTGTGTAGAATGAGACGATAGTAGTTTTATTTCTAAGGTATAAAGGGTTTCCGAACCTGCAAGCTTAATCATTCCGCAACCCTTGGAATAGGCAAAAAGCGATCCTGGAAGAAGCATATCCCTTGACGCCTGTTAGCTTTTGTTTTTTTCGAACTTTTTGTAATGACACCTGATTTTTGTTGAAGCATCCTCTTCCTTGAACCCGTGTAATTCCATACAGTCGGATCGTCTGCTCCTATTTTCTTTCGGTATACGTCAATAATCGTGAACCTCGGCGACACAGTAGACAATTGTTGAAACAAACCTTTCATTCGAGTCTTCAAGTAGGCGACTCTGTTTTGATGCTTGTTCGATATCATGTGCGTTACATCTTCAGAAACATCAGTTGATCTGTCCTAAGTCCCAGAGGGGGGTGATGCCGAGGAACTATTGCGCCGTCTGCCACCGGATGGGTCTCTCTTTTGAGAATGACTTTGTCCAGCAGCGCTTGATCTTCTGCGGGGTCGTCGGTCTTCGACGCTATCGACTGAACCTTTGCGTCCACCTCGCCCACCCTTTCGAGGTGCTTCGCTATCGCTGCGAGAAGGGCTGCGGCTGTAACTGCGCCTTCTACTGCGGCTTCGACTTGGGCTGCGAGAGGCGGAACTTCTTCGAGATCTGGAAGAAGAAACGCTCCTCGAGTACCGTCTGCGCCGCGAGACAGAGCGAGATCGAGAGGAAGAGTAGCGACGTCGCTTAGGAGTAGGGGAGCGTCGATCAGGGGACACAGATCGAGACTGGGTAGCCTTTCGTCCCCTGTCATTCCCTCGACCTTCTCGACCTTCAGGTGACCTCGACCTCTTCCGTGTATCCCTGCGTGACCTTGCGAATGAACTCTTCTGCCGGCTGCCCGATCGATCGGTGCTACGAGACGCACTACGACTACGTGAGCTTGATCGTGAAGATGCGGAGCGAGATGGCGAGCGATCTCGTGATCTTCTACGGCCGCCACCACCTCTGCCTCCTCGCCTGCCTCGTGGAACATAACTGTCCCGACCATAGGTGTCTCTGGTGTCACGTTGCCGGGGGGCAGGGGACCTTGATCGGTTTCCACCTCTTCTGAAGCTTCCCCTGCCCCTAGTATCAAAGTCGCGACCGCCTCGTCGTCCCTGCCGCATATCACCGCGGGAAGCTTGACGATCTCGGCGGTCACGTTCTTTCAATTCGGCGACCTCGCGGTCTCTGGTATCCCATTGGTCGCGCTTCTTTCGGGCGTCCTCAGCAGCACGATCGGCTTCCATCTAGTTCAGGGTGTTGTCAGATAATGTATTCGCATAGCCATTAGAACGACCATTTACCTTTTCTTGCATCAACTCGAGCTTCTTCGCTTCGAGAAGTTCCTTGGGTATGCCTTGGGGGCTTGCTTGAGCACTCAGAAACATTTTCCACAACTCTTTGCAGAAAGGAGCAGTCTCAGCCTCGAGGAAGCCAGTGAGTTGAATCTGTAGGGACTTGATATCGGGCTGCAATTACCAGGTTAATATTCTGTATGATCGATCGGCAAGGAGATATAATCGTACATATCGGGATCCCTCAATGAGACCGAAGCACAATTCGATTACTACATCGTCTTCGTTACCAAGGATGTCGGAAATTTTGCTCGCAATCCATCTGGTAGATCTGAGTTAGTACAGTCACAGCAGCTTATGTGCTCAGGAGATGCTCACTTCTTCATAACCTGAAGGTTGACTTTTTGCATATCAACCTTTTGATTGAATTCCGGAGGGAACTTTGTTGATTTAAGAAGCCGCGCGTCTACCCCAGTGGCCATGTTGGGCGGGATTGAAGCGTCAATCTGTAGATGAAACGCGTTGCTGGAGGTGAAAAGTGCTGCTCGAAGAGAAAAGTGACGTCGCCAACGTGATAGGGAATGTTTGTCTTCAAGGAGCTTCTGAGATGCCGGAACGCCGTGCACGGACCACCTTCCACAGGTGCTTAGCCGCCCCTTGTAGCGGTGCTCGTCCACTGAAAACTGGCAAGCTCTGCTATCACTCTCGCCAGCTCAGTGAAGGTCAGGTTGCTCACAGTTCGCGTCACCAAGAGCAGCCTAGATTTCGTATACTTGAACTACTTTGCACCACTTTGCCATCAGCCCGAGATTACTCAATACACTCTTTTATGATTTTGTCGGGCTATGGGATTACCTCTCGATATGAACAATCTTCATGCTCCAACTGTACCCTCTGGGGAAACAAGCAACAGAGTCTCCAACGGCGATGCAGGGCACTTGAGCTTTAACGAGTTGCAGAGGAAGAAGGATGACATTGAAGCAGAGTTGAAAGCACTAGGAAGTGTTCTTGATTCGGTATGCCTTTCATTCAGACTCATCATCCATCATATCACTGACTCGATCTAGCATGGAGTTGATATGAATACACCTCTATTGACAAGAGATGGCTTTCCCCGAGCAGATATCGATGTTGCTCAAAGTACGGTTTACACTACATCTAGATGGAACACTCTAACAGGATATAGTTCGCACAACAAGATCTCGTATAGTGCATCTCCGCAACGACTACAAGGATCTCATGGCCCGTATTGAGAAGTTCTTACATGAGCACTTTGCGAGCCTGGAGAATACCGAGATTGAGCCAGCATCAGCATCAACATCAAGCACACAGCCCATTCTACCAGATTCCTACTCTGCGCCTCTTGACCCTCCTTTTGCCAAGGTCAATACAGTGGCGCCAGGAAGTCCAGCTGAAGCAGCTGGCCTCAAAGCTGGCGACGAGATCCGTAACTTTGGTTATGTGAATAGATCAAATCATGACGGCCTCAAAAAGGTTGCAGAGTGTGTTCAGGGAAACGAAGGCGTATGTATCGAGACATCTTGCGTTTATATGCAAGTTAACTAACATCCACAACAGGGCAATATCTTCATCAAAGTATCACGAGCACAAGGGGTAGCAGAACGACAGGAGCTACGATTAACTCTTGTTCCAAGAAAGGATTGGGGCGGTCGAGGAATGCTGGGCTGTCATATTCTGCCGTTATAATATTGGTTTAGTGAATAATACGGATAACGAAAGTACTACTATACAAAGTAGGTAGACATGTGTTGACGTTGAATGCCACTTGTCCATGTCAGCAATCAACATGCTTTTAGGCAGCAGACATCCAGATGAAATTTAGGCTTATACTACGTGCTTTGCAAGTGTTTGCTTTGTTAAGTAGTGTTGAAGAAGCCCGACTGTATGACAAAGCAACAGAGGCGTTCTCAAGAAAGGTGATCTGTTTATGTCAACAAGCAACTGTTCTGAGAAGAGAAGGCTAGGTAAGGATGCATGGTCAACCTTGCAACAGGATCACCTTATTGAATCATCTCGATCGTGAGAGCTCATCTTACCTACCCAGGTATGCAGGTCAGTGAGCCATAACCTTGCAAGCTGACTAATTTGCTTAAAATTGCATAGGTACCTCCAGATAGGTAGGTAGGCAGCATTTGTCCCTGCCTGGATGGCCATCAACGAATAGAAAATAGCTCTGCTCAGATATCTCGAGAGATTTTGACATGTCATTGGTTCAACGACTACGGGCATGCGCCGACAGCTAAGGTGACCTCAACATCTCGGGTTTCTCTTGGGCATCTACCAGCGGAACAGTCATTACTGCTTATGAAAGCAAAGGTTTTTTTTGGACGTTTTGATGAACAAAGACGCCTAGATATGTATCAAAGCAAATTGACGACTAATAACCATAGGCACACAGTGCACTTGATATTCCTACCCAATCACAGTCGAACATTTCATCAAGGCGGTGACGCTGGGAGCAGACCATGGTGACGCTGAATCGATGGCACAAAGAGCCCATGAGAGAAGTGGCTCCAGGCGGGCAGCCCTTTTCCGCCGTCATGGATCCATCAGATGCCCCATGCACTGTCTGTTGTCCACTGAAGTACCTTGGACTACCTTGGAAACTTGGAGGTTTCTAGGTGCCCGTGCTGTCCAAACAATTCTACTATATCACGTGCAGGCAGCCCACCTGGGGGGCGACTGAATTTTTCGCTTAAGGCTCTTCCCTGCCCAAAGAGTTCCCCCCGCCGCCGCCTTCAAAACATCAGGTTGACCAGCTCTTCAAGTTCGTCAATCACATTGTATCCACCCCTCGACGACGTTTTTTTTTTCTTCCCAGGTATTTAGGAGTCCCATCCCCCTCTTCGACAACGCTCTTGTCTCGCTATCGATTCACGCCTACTTCGAACGAGCATTCGACTGTTGTCTAGACCGCTTTACAGTAGCTAACCAGCACTCTCGACAGCACCCCGCTTGTTTACATACTCCCGCACCTGTCGCTACGACATTTAGCAGCAGTTCTTCAACATGGCTGAGCAGCAGACTCCCACTTTCAAGCTTGTGCTTGTCGGCGATGGTGGTACCGGAAAGGTGTGTAGGATTCGGATTTCATCATGACGCAACTCATCCCCGCGATTCCTTATCGATGGTCGCCGAATTGGCTCTTTCACTCCCCTGGCGAGGTTGGGTTTTTCCACTCGGAAGCCCAACAAGATCTATTCAACGACGATATTGACTGACATCCCCGTTCCCGATAGACCACCTTTGTCAAGCGTCACTTGACTGGTGAATTCGAGAAGAAGTACATGGCCACTCTTGGTGTCGAGGTTCACCCTCTTGGCTTCACCACCGTAAGTTTCTAGCCCCCCACCCCCGCCCCTTTACTTCTATGGTTGCTAATCTATCTCAGAACTTCGGTCAGATTCAGTTCGACGTTTGGGATACCGCCGGTCAGGAGAAGTTCGGTGGTCTCCGTGACGGTTACTACATCAACGGCCAGTGCGGTATCATCATGTTCGATGTTACCTCTCGTATCACCTACAAGAACGTCCCCAACTGGCACCGTAAGTGATATTCAATCCGCGATATCGATGAAACCAGCAACACTGACACCTTTCAGGTGATCTCGTCCGAGTTTGCGAGAACATCCCCATTGTTCTCTGCGGTAACAAGGTCGATGTTAAGGAGCGAAAGGTCAAGGCCAAGACCATCACTTTCCACCGAAAGAAGAACCTCCAGTACTACGATATCTCTGCCAAGTCCAACTACAACTTCGAGAAGCCCTTCCTCTGGCTCGCTCGCAAGCTTGTCGGCAACCCTCAGCTCGTATGTGGCCTGTCGAATATAAGAATTGATGCATGAACAAATACTGACCAATTACACAGGAGTTCGTTGCTGCTCCCGCTCTTGCTCCCCCCACTGCCCAGGTCGACGAGAAGCTTCTCGAGGAGTACCGAAAGGAGATGGACGAGGCCGCCGCCATGCCTCTGCCTGGCGAGCAATCCGACGACGATCTGTAAATGACTCGTGGGGTCACGGAATACTTATGTTGAAGAGGATATTGCCAGGCGCCAAGGCAAAGGGTTTCTGGGCAGTATTTGAGGATGGCACATTGGCAGCCGGAACGACCATTTATGAGGTACGGGATGAGAATCCTGGAGTTTACAGTAGCGTGATTATGGGCGGCACAAAAGATGGCCGTCACGTTTTTTCTCTTTGGGAGACAGAATGGACGGCGCCACTGCAGAGAGCAGTGTCCTATTTAGTTTAGCTAGACTTCCTTCAAAACACCAGCAGAGCCGAGTTTGCGTGGCTTGGCCAAGACAAATAATGATGCCCCATGTCTCTATATTGTATATTGTATCATATGTCAGGACAGGCTTCATGTTTAGTAAACAGTAACCATGAGCGATTCGCAAGGGAATAGGGGACCAATGTGTCGTCAGAGTAACAGGAATGAGTTCTCCATACGAGGCATGAGAAGGGACGCCTTCTGGCTTATGGTGCTCAGTATATCATTTCCAGATCGTTTGTCTCATCTGAGAAATTGAAGGGAGAAGTTCCAGATTGTGGCCGGAATCTAATTGACAGCAGAACGAGAACCCGATATAAAAATGAACGGTGGATCTCATTGTGATATAGATGGAGTAGGGTCATCGTGATGTTGAACGATGATTGAGAGCGATAAGAGTGAATCTCCATCATATGACCAGATTTGGAAGACAGAATTCACCCATCAGCCAACAAAGACATCCGCGATTTGTCTTCCGGGAACGTCTCATTTCGCACGAGATATTCGGAAAGTTCGATGCCAATCTCGCAACAGGAAAGTGAGACAATGTTCCAGAACCGTTTTCCATAGCGACCCGAGGATTACTTGCTGCTGTTATGAGACAACGTGCTAGTGTAAACTGGTTCATCAAATGATCTGTCTCTTGGGCAGATCTGGAGACATGCTCACATGCAATATTGTGAAAAGAGGATGCGACATTCATAGATGAGATACGTCGATATGCTTGCAGAGTGTGTCGGCCTGGTGAGGTGAGGTTGACTCGGATGGACTCTAGCATGGGCGACGTTCCGGCAGCGTGGGTGAATGCTGGTGTGCTAGGTGTTTTCTGATATACAACCCATTTGTGATTATGTAGACAGCTAGCTAAACACCACTTTGACGCCGTTCATAAAAGTCGGTCTGGCATTGAAGAACATTGCTTTTGATGTGCTGGAGGCATTCGTGTACAGAGAATATGAAAGCACACCAAGCATACTTCAGCACAGTAGAATTTCAGTTTTCATAAGCAAGTCATTAGATGCGAAAATATACGTCACAGAATTCTTGAGGTAGAACCGATATTGGAATATTCGCAGAAAGAATGAAGATGGGTCTTTAAATTTGAGGTTGTCTCTTGGCTGGCTGGATCTGGCCTGGTCAAGGACACACGCGCCAGAGTCGAGTTGACGTTAGGCGGTGAACAGTACCTAAACGAAAAAAAAGGAAAGACGAGGTTAAAGGGAAAAAATGCAGTGCAGACCTCAGTGAAAAAGTACTGAGGTAGGTAGGTACCCAGATGGAGGATGGCACGCAGAACAACACCCCTGAAATTGGCGCATGCAGCCACTTAATCAGGCAGGGGTATGGGATTAATAGGAAACATGGGCATTTGGTGAGAGAAAAAAAAGATACAGAAGAACAGAACAGGGAGCCACAAAAAAATAGATGAAGTGCTCGCACGCGTCCGTGTTATTATTTTGTCTGTGAGAGAGGTTGAAGGGGAACCATCACACCCCCCCCCCCCCCGGGAAACAATCTAAACCAGACTGTTCGTGGGGGGCAGGGATAGATGGAAAATAAAGAAGGGACTTGAGTGAAGTAATGGAATTGATTGATTAACGAGATCCATCTGTGTGTACGTAGTTTGTATGCTTGGGAGGAAAGCTTCATTTATTCTTTGCCTATCACGTACGTTGAGCTGATTAAATCGTGGACAAGATACAAGCACCTTGTTTTTCTAACTTGTTTTTTTGTCGCCCACCATGACCTTCTTCTTTTTTCCTGTTTACCCGTCGACTGAACGGGCAGGATGCATGCAGGTCAGGGCACTTATGTTGAAGATGCAGTAGGCCAGGAAGAAAACTGCAGTGTGCAGAGTACAGTAGTGTACTGCAGATGCGGGTAATAACAAAAAAAAAAGCCTTGTTTTACCTACAGTGTTTGTTTATTTTGCCTCCATCACTCAACGTGTTTCATCAGTGGGAAGAGCAACAGTCAATTTACACGGTTTAATTTAGACTGCAGTTTGGAATATGAGATTGGTGAGTGGTGACAATGGCAAGCAGGGGATGCAGAAGTCAAGCATAATTAGACCACGAGCTTGAATATCCCCAAAATTGATCATTACGATGTCAGAATTTTAACAACTGAAAGCTTGTTTGATTTTCTAATTGTTTCCGTCATCCAAGAAACGCGGATGTGTTAAGAAACGCGTCTGCTGTTTTAAGTTGCGGGGGTGGAAGAAATAACAGATGCTTTCGGAACAGTGAAAGATAAAAAAAAAGACACATTAACTTGAAAAGCATGTGCAATTGAGAGAGAATCCGGTTGTTTAAGTGAGAGACAAGGGCCTAGATAGAAATGAGGCTAGACGCTGGAGCCAAGGATCTTTTCATGACGCTACAACAGTCATCATGTTTATTTAGTCATCACAACAAGATGGGAAGAGATGGCGAGGAGAGAAAAAAACTGAATGGCAGGGAAATCAATTTAGTGGGTAAAGTTAAGATAGACAAGAAACCAAGAACCTAGGAAGGAGGTTGGGGTGCTCGTTCTTTTTTTTACACGATCGACCATCCCTGAACTCTGTTTTCCTCTCCCCTTCGGTTTTTTCCCTTTTTTCAACGTCTCGGATTGGTTCAAACAGACCGCCCTAGCAGTTCTCATGGAACGCCCACCCTTGCACAGTGCTGTCGAACCAAACGGCGGACAAAAAAGAAGTTACAGTGGGCAGGGACGCACGCACGTAGAAACGCGTGTTCTTTGTGTTTATTTTCTACTGTGCTAGCGGGTATTATGGGTTAGGTTTCTACGATGGTCACCCCTCCCAAACCGAAGGGAAAGAAAGATGTGATGATGATGATCAAGAGTTGGCGCGTAATTGTATCGAACCTGTCACAAGGGCATCGATCTATTCAACCAATCTGCCAGAAATGATCCAGTCAGATAATCATTTTGCCAGGGAGACACATACTACGCTGTTGAGTAATTCGAGAGGAGGAGGTTTGAGGGGCGCTAAACTATTCCAGGGCTTGTTTGTTACTGTTAATACCTCCCCCCATGCCTCCCCAAACTAACTAACCACTGCTACCTTGTTTTCCTAGGGGGCGTTTAAAGATTGAAACCCACTATTGTGCTAAAGTGCCTTTCCCTGGTCATCCATTCTACAGTACAACCTCCCTCCCCTCACTCTTCTTCACCAAAAGAGAGAGGGAAAAAACTCTTTGCTACCTATTTAACCCAAAGTGCAGGGACCATCTTTGACCGGGGGTCGTATCCGCCTCGCCTTTTTATTTTCATTAGTCCTGGGCCTGGCAGAAAAGCTGCCCATTTTGACCCATTCCTTTCCCTCTCCACGGTTCCACGCCTACACCTACGCCTCACGTCGTTCAAACGCCCACTACACGTCGTCCAGCTCCACGACTTGACTTGACTTGACTTCAATCATAGGCGACCAAACCTGACTTGTCTTGTCTCGTCTCTCGTCTCTTGTCTTTCTTCATCCTTTCCGTTTCCCCGTCATCCTCTCTGTCTCTCGCCCTTTTTTCTCTCTCTCTCCATCATCCTATCTATCTATCTCTCTTCCATTCTTCATTCTTCATCTTTCATCTCTTCCTCACCTTTCAATCAATCATCTCCTCTCCCTCATCATCACTCGCTATCTAGTAATGCCTTCGTTTGCCTCATAACTGTCGCCCTCTCATCTCCGTGTCATCCATCCTCACCTCTTCCTGCGAAAATGGCGACAGCAACAGCAACATCCTCCGATCCCCGAGGCCCCAACCCATACACGGGTACCTCCTTCATCCACAATGGTTCAGTCACGTCACAAGGCTATCCTCCTCTGTCAGATGTCAATTCTTCTGCAATGCAGCCAGAAAACGAGAAGCATCCCAAGGGAAAGAGGAAACGAACCGCGTATGTTGACATCCTTGGAAATGGGTTGCAGAATTTGCTGCACGTCGATTCGAACTGTACTAACAAAATCGGATTAGTGCCAAAGACAAGATGATTCTCGAGGAGGCCTACGGAAACAACCCAAAACCAGACAAGCAGGCCAGATTAGAAATTGTTCAGCGTGTTGCAATGAACGAGAAGGAAGTTCAGGTATGCATCAATAACTCGGAGGCGTTGCAAGCAGACCATCTGCTCGATTGCCCACAGGCTACGCGTCATTATCAAGTATCAATCGCTAACGTGAACATCAGATCTGGTTCCAGAATCGACGACAAAACGACCGAAGGAAATCTCGTCCTCTCTCCCCTCAAGAGATCGAAGCTCTTCGATATGGTGGCATGAGCGTTCTATCTTCCGACCCCATCACGAATACAACAACCCCCAGCAAACCCAAGGATGCTTTCCCCACGCCGGACTCATCTGCTATGCACTCAAGGGATCGAACCAATTCCGCTCCACGACTTGTTGATCATACTCCTTCCATGAATCGATCCCATTATCACACCGTCAACAGCACCCCTGCTCCAGCTGCTCTGGACAGTGCTGCCCGTTCTTACTCCGATATGACCCCCAAGCACCCAGAGCCTTCTCCCTTTCAGGAATCCCAAGATGGCTCACAGTCCATGTCGAGTTCCATGTCTAGTTCCGTTGGCTATCTTGCCAATCGCTGGAACCTTGGCAACTCCTTCTCCACGCCGCCTTCCATCAACCGGGGCGGTGATGATTCTTTCAGGTATGTCATTTGTACTTAGGTGCTAGCATGATGCTCATGTGATAAATCTCAGACTCGAACCCCTCCCACCCTCGTCCTGTACTTCGATCGGTTCTCAACCTTCCAGCCAGTCCAAAGTTCGTCTCTCATTATCCCTGGAGGGTAAGGCTGAGGTGGTCTCGAACCAAGCCTCGCCTTCTCGAGCAGCACCCCCAAGACCCTCTTCTACCACGCCAGTCCTGCCACAAGTACGACACCGAAGTCTACAAAGAAGCCACAGCGCTCTTCCCAGCGTTACTCTCCCTCCTCTCTCGGCCCTCACTGAGTCTCTTTCTCTTCCCCATCCTCCCAAGCTTATGCGAGGTCGGTCCCGAGATGTTCATGCTTGGGAATCATGTGCAGATGCCGAGGTCCGTGACGAGTTAACAGCCCAGGCTGAACACGAATCTAACGGCTCAGCCATTGCCGCAATCAGTCTACTCCGATCATCGAGCGGCGTATTACAGCCAAGCACAGCAAAGCGAAACGCACCCATGACGAAGACGCAGCCGCCTCCCCAGGCCAAGAAGGCTAGACTCGACCGTAGCGACACGAGCATCGCGCGAATCGACACCAACTCGGATGAAACCGAAAAGATTGATAAAGAACCTGGAAAGGTCAAGGTCTCGATGCTTGTGTCCCCGACAGGCGATTCGGATAAGGAGAACTGGAGTCCGGATGAGGATGGAAACCCACCGGATTTCCAGTATCGACGCCCCTTGCCCCCCTCGTCTCCCAGTCTCTCTCACCCTCGCCGTGCTGGGCGTGCTCTGCAGGAACAAAAGAGTCCCAGAATGTTTGGTAACCGCGCTAATACCGCCCCTTCGCGTCCTCGCGGTTTGATCAAGGAGGGCATGGAGATTTTTGAAGATGCTTTCAAATATACTGGGCAACAACGCGAAGATGATGTTGAGAAATTCATGAGAGGCTCGGTCAGTCCTAGCAAGAAACCCGACATGGATTGCGTGGCTGGCCTCCTCTCTCTCAGCCAAGGCGCCTGGCGATAAGGGCCCCTTGCGCTGTTTACCCAAGTCACTCAATTTTGATGAGATGATTCACGGTTTTCTGGGTGTCGATTGATCCATCCACAAACCCATTTGTATGAACTCTGAAAGAGGATAAAAATGTTTGCATTTTCCACAACTTGATATTGCTTATGGTCTTGAGGTTCTTTTCCTGTATGGTGTTTTTGTTGCAATTACAACCGGGTTCTTGATGAATGAAAGGGTGGACGAGGGGACTACTTACCGGTCTCTATTTTTATTTTTCTGATCGAGACAATATTTTGTGGAAAGAGTATGTAAACAAATGAGATTCATCCAGATCAAGCAAGACCAAGTATCTTGGTACTTGGAGCTGTTTATGGACCAAGAAAAACATGTCTCTGGGGGTCATCATGATGGAAGTGTTTTTGAAGTGCATGATTTGGTATTGTCAAGTTTGGAATGAGGTATGGAACCTGCATCTATGTCTAGTTATGAACATGCAACGATAATAAGTTGCTGAAATAATAACAGCTGTAACCTGTAATGCATTGTGTCACCTATCATGACAGGGATCAAACAAGATAAAGACCAATCAAATGGCTCAATTCATTGTGTCTATCTAGTCTGTAGAGTGATCTGTAACAATAAGAGACGATTCTTGATACCTCAAATCAGGTCCAGTGATCTTTCGTAAAGCCTGTCTAGGCTGACTCTTCGCTGTATAATTATGATAAAACAACTCCTAAACTCCTGCGAAAGCAACGGCCTGCTCAAGACGGCTGATCTAAACCAAAAAAAAAGGCAACATTGGCTGTTCACATTCCAAGCAGACTCATTTGTCGGCGGATAGGGCTCGCGCTCACACTGCCCTCCTCACTGGCGTAGCATGCACTATCGGTATCGATATCCCAGCCCATATCATCATCTTCGTTGTCATTCTCGTCAGTCTCGGCGTCAAAAGGCTTCTGCGCAGACGCTCGAACATTCCATCGGAGAGTGCGGCTGACGCTGTCAAACCATTCGTTGTCGGTTCGGGTCACGGTAGGGAATGGGTATTGAGAAGCGGTGATGGTGACGTGGTCACCCTGGCGAAGCTCAAGACGGCCCTTGCCATCAAAAGCACAGTAGGCAGTGGCCCGAGAGTTTCGAGGAACGACTACACGAAGAGCCATGGTATCAGAGAGGACCATGGGACGGAAAGATAGTGTATGGGGACAAATGGGAGTGAGAAGGATAGCAGGGATGTCAGGGTGGACGAGAGCACCTCCAGCTGACAGCGAGTAGGCCGTGGAACCGGTAGGAGTGGAAAAGATACAACCATCAGCTTGGACAACTGTGAGAAGCTCGTCATCGCCATAGAGCTCCAGATTGGACACATAAGGAGATGGGCCTCTGTCAATGACGAGCTCATTGAGGACCTCGAACTGTTCTGGTTCTTCGAGCTGAGGAGCATCGAGGTGTTTGGAACGTCGGCTGGCCCGGTGGACAGTGCATGTAAAGCGCATACGCAGGTTGATCTTCATGCCATCGTCGCCCATGACTCTGTTGAGATGCTCCTTGTACTTTTCAAACTCAAAAGTTGTCATGAAACCCAGACTGCCCAGGCTGAAGGAGAGCACTGGAGGAACGATACGCTGGAAAAGCCAAGAGGTGAAGAGAACAGTTCCGTCACCACCCAGCGTCAAGACCAAATCGAACTTCTCAGGTTGACTCCAGCAAAGATCAGGTGTCCAGTACTTGAGCATGTGCTGGAAGCGGGGGTTTTCGGCGAGGAGACCAGCAGCATCGAAGCGACGAGACCCGCGCAACTTGGCGTCAACATATACGTTAACACCTAGATCAGAACCATAGCGAGGTGTGCGCAACAACCACGAGGCGAGCTCGCGTGTGAGGTAAACAAGCTGATTGTCGCGCGCCTTGGTAACAATCATGATGTTGCGTACTGCACGCTTGATGGGTCGTCGTTGAAGCTGTTTTGATACTTCACGAACACCAGTAGCGGTAGCGACCAGGCGTGAGTGTGACATGGAAACATCATTCTTGATTTCTTCCAGAACCTTGTCGATGTCGACAGCATCGGCAAAGCGTTGGTGGTAAAAGCATGGTGACTGAAGATCCGAGGCCGAAAGCGCAGTAGAGAGACCGGCCAGGTCGGGGCGGCCAATATTGGAGGTAGATGCGAAAGGTCGGGCAGTTGTGGGGGTGAAATGAGACTTGGCGAGATCATTAAGGGCATCAGTCAGGGTGTGTGAAGGAGTCGAGGTGGCCTTTATTGAGACATCGTTGGGTCCAGAAACTGCGGAAGTGGTTGAAGAAGTAGAAGAGGCAGACGTAGGCTCTTGCTGCTCTTGGTGGGACTTCATATCGATGTTAGTGGAAAGCATACTGCCAAGTGATGCCGGCTGCTGGAGTGATAGAGGTTCAGGTCTGTTGTGTCTAAAAACCGAAGGAGCCTTGTTTGCAGGCTGTTGGTGAGAATGTTGGTGAGAAATTAAGTGTTGTGTCATACTTGAAGGTGAAAGTCGCGCATCTACTTGTTCATGAAGCGAAGATGCTGAGCTCAAGGGTCCACTGTCTTGTGTTTGTGTATCGGCAGCGGTACCAGGCTGTAGGGGCAGAGGTGCTGTCAAAGGGTCCTTTTCAGATTTATAAGAATATTCGTTTGACGACAAGCAAGAGGATGGGAATAAAGAAGAAGGAGATGGCCAAGCAGAAATAGGGTTGCTAATGACCGGTAAATCCACTGCTTCTTCAATTATCTGATCCTTGCCGTTGTCGCCAACGAGTTTGTTCTTGAGAATTGAGGAATAAGGGGAAGGGGACGAGGGACAAGAAGATATACAACCAGCGCCCCGGTGATTGCCAAGAGCCGGGTGGAGAGCCGTGGGTGAGATGGCGGAAAGCACGCTTGTCAATTTCTCGCTTGTACTTGTGCTGCTCATGCCTGTGCTTGTGGCCCTTGTGCTGGTGCTGGTGCTGGTGCTGGTGCTCATGCTTGCACTTGTGGAGGTGTCGGAGCTAGCCATAGTGGAGGGGGACATTGGGGGTGTGACTGGGGATGCGCAAGGACAAGATAAAGCGCTGAGTGCTTCTACCTCTTCCTTTTTCTTCTGGTCGGAAAACTGACAGGGGGTCAAGAGATTTCCTGATGAGGGTAAAGTCAGAATCTGCTTGTGCTGGATTAGTGATAGCTCAAAAGAATAATGTTACAACAATCGACACGTCTCTTGTTCTTGAGCAATGTATACTCAAGAAATGATATTCCAAAAGGTGTCTTATCATGTGTTTTCTTTTGGCGGCATAGAACTCACAAACACAAGTCTCAATAGCCGATGGTAATGACCGAGCAAAAAAGTAATCAAGTTTGCCCAGATCCGACGTGTATCAAAAGGAAAGCGGAACCCGGGAAGCCAAGCGGAGTCGAGCGGAGAAGCGAAATAGAAGTGCCGTTGACGGATCGTACTGATTGTACTGTACTGTACGGTGCTGTATTCACTCACTGATCAATCTCATTCAAGTCGATTGCCCACCAGGGGGTTTGTCAGTCGGACAAGGAGGTAAGAGATGACGTCGGAGCCCGAGTTTCGTATCGGGGCTGTTCTGTTTCCAATCCTCTCTGATCGATCTCGCAGCTTCGCTACTTTGTGAATATGCAGAGTGTGCTGCAGTATCACCTATCAACCAGAGTTTGTCAGTCACCTGGTTCAATAGAATTGAATATTTATAGAAGGGCAAAAGATCTCCGAGATCTCCTGCTGATGCCAGCTACACGGTGTTATCTTATCGGGGTTATCTGGCCAAGACTCACCCACTCCTAATGTCGTTGTTGATCCGAAATCAATCTATTTCCGACTTCCCCGTGATAACTGGGATTTTTTGAGGCCGTCGCCGGAGCTCGTCTGCACCCCCAGTTGAGTTGTTGCGGGGACACAGGGTGCTGGAGCTAAATGCTCACGCAGATGCAAAGCCTAGGGTCCTTGTAGGGGTGGCGACGGTGTCCAAGATTCAGGACAAGTAGAGCCGGGCCGAGGGAGGGTTAGAAGGGTCCAAGTCTGTCTCTATTGGCGGTGGTTGGGTGATGAGACAGTTCAGAATGCAGCAACACCACGCGCACGTGTGGGCTGTGATACTGGTTCTGGGGATTTAAGTCAATAATGTCCGACTTGGCTGAAGGTTACGTTTCCTTGTACTCGGAGACGGACCAACTTTTTGGTATTTGTTGGTTGTTGTAGAGCTGACCCAGCTGCTGTGACTGTATCTATTCCAGGCTCAAGCAAGGGTAACTGAATCCAGATTGAGATGGATGCAACAGGGGTTGTCAACAGGGAATTGTTCCAACCGACGTCCAAAAGTAACCAGAATGGAGGATCCTGACAAAGCCTGACCAAGAGCCACAGAAGATTTCAGGTGGAGGGGAAGGAATCAAAAGATTCCGGATAGTGGGTTACCAATTGGAGTCTATGACAACGCAATCGTGATGGAAGATCGCGAAGTTGTAGGGCCGATGGTAAATTTTGAGAAAAGTCAAATATATCAATCCAATCCTGCGACGACCAGCGTTCAAGATTAAAGCAAGGGAGACTGGTTTTTTTTTTCTCGGAGTTTGTCGTTGGAGCTGATATTAAGCCAAGTGTGTTCTAGATCTCCAGAACTGACTGGAAGCGAGGGTATCGAGATTTGAGCAATTAAGCAGCCGCCGAGGATACAGAGCAAATATATCTCACTTGCCGGAGAAAACAAACGAAGAAAAATTGGATTAAAGAGTGTAGCAACTTTATGCAGATGCAGGTGGGCTTTCCAGAAAGCTGCTGTATTGTATGTATGATATGATGATGCCTGCCACACCGGGTGGGGGGTCACCAAAAAAAAAAAAGTGAAGGATGGAGAACAAGAAAAGAAGTAAAAAAGGGAGATACGAATCGAAAAGGGGACAATTAGGAGGATGAATAGATTAGGTTGGGCACAGCCTAAAGAGGGAGAAGAGAGAAACCTCGTTCAGTTGCATCTTTAGCAGTCTTTAATACTTTGCCAAAGTTTTGGTTTTTTTTTAATAGCCTAGGTTGCAGTTTCCCAGAGATCTGACTTCCCTTACCATCAACCCCTTAGACAGGCACCTTCCCTGACCGAGATTGTGTAAGAGATGGAAAGGACCCCCCAGTAGAATCCTCTTTCGTCGCTAAAAGTCCGAAACTCCTTTTCCAGGTAAATACGAGTGTTTGCTCGCCTCCCTATAACCCAAGCAAAATGTGACCTCCATATTTTCTCATTATTAATCCCAGGTTCTGTAAAAATTTCCCATCCCTTGGCTTGTTGCATCTTCTTTCGCTTCTGTATGCTGCTGTCATAGACCGGCGGTAAGGTTAATCAACGAATCGACATGGTTTAAGGAGAGGGACAAGGTTCCTTCCCGCTTTTCGTCCTGACGCTGAGTGGAGTCAAACTCCCGTCTTGTTCGGCCATGGTTTTGTAACGGCTTGAGATGTCAGGGCAGGGGTCTTTATGTCACATCTAATGTTTTGTGTCTGTGGCTGAGAGGACTTTGCCAAATATGAAATTTCCATCTCTTTGCATCTTTTCAGATCGTCTCTATCACAGAGAGAATGCTGGACACATTTTGCAATCTGATGCCTGGGAGTCGTTTAGTATTTTCTCAAAGAAACACCGTACTCCTGGTCTGCAAATATTGAAGCAAAACAATGGCAATAGTCCTTGATTCGAAACTAACATCCTCGCCAATTCACCTATAACCGCCACATCTATCGGAGCCAAGACAAAGGAGTTGAAACTCCGTTACCGCTTCAAGCAATACTGCATACAATGCTAGACTATATCATGGAACAAAACATCAGCCAGCGTTGCATGAGTGGGCGACTACGGAAACGTTGTTTCGTCTCAACTCCCCAATCCCCCTTTTCTTACTGATCAGCCAAGACGGATAGCTGGGAAGCCATGTTTTGACGCTGAAGACGGGTTACTGCGTAGTGTGGTATCACAATTATTCACGAGTCAGGATTGTTCAGAGCGTGGGTTTCTAGTTGCAGCTTGCATCATCGTCATGGAACGTGGCAACCTGGTTTGACGATTGGTAAAGGTGTGGATAGTATCATGCTTTATTCGATTGGTCTTCAGATTTTCATGTGAAGACATGCATCAGTGTCAGGAAACATTGACTAAGTTGATTTCGAGTACCACAAGATTGCCAAGTCATTGTTATCACAGTCTTCTGTGTTGGAGAATAAACACACTAGCAGACCTAACTCGGACAGCTCCATGACTTCTCCGTTACAAGCCCTACGACTCTCTAAGTGAGTTGTCACCATTGCAGGCGATACCGCGACCGCGTTTTCAACACAAGACAAGATAATGCAACAATCTCCTAGGCACGTAATTCGGACCAAACAAATCGATCATACAGCCCACGGGCGGACATGTATCACACAACAATACCTCCCCCTAGTATTCCAGCCTTTCCGTCGTAGCGTTGTAGTCGCCTCCGAATTTTTAGTTTCAGGTCATCATGACACCTTATCTCGATCTTCCATCCCCAGACTTGATCACAGCCGAGTTTTTCACCCAGTCTCACCCTCGTCTCTGTGTCTTCATTGGTAGCCTACCAGGATCCTCGCTAGTATCAGAAACTCAGCTCTTGATCTCTATACAAGAAACCTACGTCTATGCTGATGGCGAAGATACGTTCTTTTTTTGCTGTCGTGCATGGGTCTTGGCTGAATTGATGCTCGTCTTGGCGAAAGGGGAGGAAAGTCGCAGTATGTTTCATTGTGTTGTTGTGCGCTTAGCGACATTAATAGTTTACCGTGATTTCCAATACAGATCTTCGGCGGATTTTGTTTCCATCACCGAACGAATAAACTGCCGCATGCTCTTGGATTCCAGATCGTCTCCTGACATGGCTGTGTCGAATCCAGGTTGCTGGTGCTGGCAGCACACACGCTCTCCAAGTTCGAGAACCTTGGCCCATTCATCTGCCGAGAAGGATCCTTCGCTTTCAGACAACAAAAGTTCGTCCTGAGATGTGAAACTCAGAGCATGAAGTGATTTGGCACGGTCTGCCTCAACCGCTGAGGGATCAACAATTAGAGTTCTCTCATCAGTATCAGCGACTGCAATGATTGTCGCAGCAGCAATGCCCTTCATAGGAACTGCGGCGCTCAATAGACCAAGGACACCGGCATGAAGTAGAGCAGGAATGATAGGAAGGTTCTAGACAATCTTAGCTAAGGCATAAGGAAGGGGAGGGGGATTCGTTCGATCTCTTACCAGTTGCGCCTGAACCAGCTTAGCATTTGCATAAGCATTCTCAGGCGTTTCTGAGATCTGAAGGGTGATCTGTATCACACTTCGAGGAAAGTCTCTGATGGGGATGAGTTGCCTGAAAGCAGCTTGAAGGATAGACTCCAGTTGTCGTTCACGAGTACCTGTCGCATATTAGGGAGGGATTCCAAGTTGAGTAAGCGATTGTCTTACCGCCTACACCAGCGGCAGGTCGAACAATCACATCAACCAATGCCTCAAAAGCCTGCTCGTCTCGACGCTGTGCTTCGATAGGACCATTGACTGCAGCGATGACGGCGTAGCCACCATATGAGAAAGTAGCAGAGCCATCGGCCTTGGGGAGATGTGAAAGCTCTGCTGTGGGTTCAGCTGAGGGAGCCATGTCTACCGTTAAGTTTCTTTCTGAAATCGTGACTTTATTAGTAAGATCTCTGAAGCATGTAGTTGAGCTTCACGTCTAATGCAGATGCAGATGCAAATGCAAGGCTGGGAAATTTTAGTTGGAGTGGACGGGAAGCTTCCATTTTTTGCCCCGCGCTATGCCCGTTAACTCAGCACTAACGGAACGGTAGAGGGGCAAGGAGTGGCTGTGGGGGTCCAGTTGCTGTAAAGTACTGCACAGCACTACCATTCAGAGCTTCATTTGATCATCTACACCTACACCTACACCTACATCGGTCTTGTCATTTCTAATCACCATAATCATATTCACCAAGATGGCTTCACCAGTACCTAGCCAACTCCCTTCAACAACAAATCCGGCCCCTACGATCCCGAATCTCAGAGATAAGCTTCCCAAACTCGAACCTCGTAAACGGCGTCAAGGTCCTTCAAACCCCATCCCCGTTCCTGAAGTGCCGACCCTGCGTCCTCCACCCGACACTTCCAACTGGACATATAAAATCCCCTCCCGCCGAATCCTTTCCGAGAAGGACCACAAGCTATTCTTGGGGTCAGAGACATATAACTTAATCACGGCTTGGGTGTTTGGTCTCTCCGAAGCCGTAGTCGATACCCCCTGCTCTGCTGTCAAGGATGGAGAACTGAGCGATCTTGTCAAGACAATCTTGAGGATCCTAGATGAAGCAGAGCAACTCGTAGCCCAGTCACCTCCTAACGAGCAAGGTGGCTCTCGGTTTGGAAACAAGGCCTTTCGCGGATTCTTGGAGCTTGTTCAGAAGAATAGCACAGAGTGGCACCGGCAGCTCGGCATCAAGGACCAGAATGCCATCGATGAAGTCTCGAAATACTTTTGCGAATCGTTCGGTAACGGCAACCGAATCGACTATGGATCTGGACATGAGCTCAACTTTATGATATGGCTCCTGTGTCTATACCAGCTTGGCCTACTCCAGAAATCCGACTTCAAAGCTGTCGTCCTGCGTGTCTTTGTGCGCTATCTTGCCGTCATGCGTGTTATTCAGATGACATACTACCTAGAACCAGCTGGCTCTCACGGCGTATGGGGACTCGACGATTACCAATTCCTACCGTTCCTGTTTGGTGCCTCACAGCTACTGCATCATCCCTACATTACGCCAAGGTCTATTCACCAAGACCTTACCCTGGAAGAGTCTGGTGATGAGTACATGTACCTGGGCCAGGTGAACTTTGTCAACAGCACCAAAACTGTCAAGGGCCTTCGCTGGCATAGTCCTATGCTCGATGATATCTCATCATCAAGATCATGGACCAAGATCGACGAGGGCATGCGCCGGATGTTTGTTGCAGAGGTGTTGGGCAAGCTTCCCGTCATGCAGCACTTCCTGTTTGGTTCTCTCGTCCCAGCGGCGGATGGTATGAGTGAGGAGGATCCGACTGGAGCGGATGAAGACCACGCTGAGCATGTCCATGATTCCTCAGATCCACATATCGGCCATGCTCATAACCCTACAGGGTGGGGTGACTGCTGTGGTATAAAGGTGCCGAGTAGTATTGCTGCTGCTCAAGAGATGAAGAAGAGAGGTGCAGGACAAGGTCTGCGAAGAATTCCTTTTGATTAGAGTATTTTGAATATAATGACAATCCGATTCGCCACTGCATAATCACTGTGGAAAGAAATTGGCGTAAATTTCCTTCGACTGTTACAAGGCTGGTTTATATCATCGAAGTCCTAGGTTTCTGAGGCAATTTAGCCCCCCTTGCTCCTCGTAGACCCATGATTTGTACTGTCCGTGCGATGCTGTTACTGGTTTCCGTGAAGATCAGGAAAGGTTCATGGGCATTGTTCCGTCCGATGCAGTCCCACTGGAACGTTGTTGTCGAGTGCCTTTCTGTCGCCTAGCTGCGACACCCTTCAACGATTGAATATCCCGTTCCAAGGACTCCATCTGCTGGGTCATCTTCTCAGCCAGCCTCGTCATTGGCGTGTTGAACTTTTCGAAACTTGTAGATATTATCACCCGCTGCAGTTGGTTGAAACTCATGATGATCGAGCAACTCCTCAAGATCCGGAAGGTCTTCTTCTTTATCGGACTTAACAACAAATTGCAGTGATATAAATCAGAAACAAAATTTCAAGTTGACTATATATCACAACCAAATCATGCCACATCAGCATCAGTAACAATATGCTATTTATAGACTTCCTCTATCTTTATCTTACTCTTGTTCTCCTTTTTTCGTCTATATATCCTATTTCTTCAGTCATCCGAGCTCTTCCACTCTCATCATCTCTATCAAAGACAGTTATAACACCCCAGCGCCTCGCAGCTAGGCGACAGAACGGCATTCTCCAATAATAAGGATATCGAGGTCATGAAGATATACCTACATACTCCATTCAACAGGTGCGCATGGGTTGTATCACGAGACATCTATAGTATAGAAATGGCTTACCACTCTCCTAAGACTATTCGGCTTGGGCACTGTCTATCCCCCTTAGCAAAGCTCATCCTTAGCGATACGGAGAATCAGCTCGGATGGCATGAACAGAATGGCAAGCTCCCTGTTGCCTGCATAGATTTAGCAGCGAATATAGAATTGGATTTCCAGGCCTACCTTCGGATGCCCCTAGACGAACTCCGATGAGGACTCCTGCCAAAGTTAATGGCAAAGGCGGATACAACAATGAACATGCTGAGATAGACGTGGAGCTTTAAGAGATGCGTGGCAAGTTGGAAAAGGGGGCGGCCATGAGAAAGTCCTTCAAAGACAATCTATAAGAATAAATAAACCTCTTTTTCATTCAGCGTTGACTCCTTGAACTAACCCATTTCAAACAATCTTACCCGAGTATCGACACGACCGAGACAGCAGAGAGACTCGCATATCCTTCGTTGTCTCTAGTATTATACAGTTAATAGTTGACAAAGGCGAATTCTGTGTCCTGAGAATAGACATACTTAGTAAATCAGTTTCGCCGTTTTTTCTCTCTATCAAAAAGAAACATAATAAGGCGAGACCTTAGAGCATAAGACAAACGATTTTATAATAGCTTATGATGTTGACTATTGGCGAGCCCTTGACATGACAATGATGTCCAACAAAGGATATTTAAGTGTCATTCTGGTATACCCCCCCGTCCCGAGAGAGGTGTATTCTAGGGCATGGAGACTGCGATGTCAGGGTATATCTCGAAACGGCGGCCAGTTCCATTACAGACAGGGAACGCCGTAGCACTGAGGGGATTGACGTGCTGCCCATCTGGTCATACTTGCAGAATCGCTCGGGTCGCTCTGTCTCTATCTTTCTACTATAAAGAAACATAATAGTACGAGATCTTAGAGCATAAGACAAGCGGTATTATGATAACTTATGGTGTTGACTATTGGCGAGCTCGCAAAACGGCGGCTAATTTTAGCAGATAAGGCATGCCGTGGAAGTGAGAGAATTGCGCAACTGCCCATCGGATCATAGCTGCGGGATCGCTTGGGGCACACATATCCGGGTCTGATCGGGTTGTCATATAGAGGTAAGTTAGCCCCCCATTGATATCGGTCTTCTGGAGATTTGCAATATGATCAACGCCGATAATAGGTATATCGCGTTTATCATTTTGTAAGTCTGTAATAGCCTCAAGTATCTTAGTTTTATCTCCACGGATGAAGGAAAGTCCTCTTTCAAGAATTGTGATTGTACGGAGATCAAAGACATTAAGAATTGCCTTGCGATGAATTGCGAAATTGAAGGTTGCTTCTTGGGTTAACTGGGATGCCTTTCCATTTTCACCCTCTTGAAAGAGCTCTTTAGCCGCAAGTATGCCTTGGTCGCGAATCTTCTCTTGTAATAGTGGCTTAAACTCATGTTCTTCAACTAAGATTGTAGCTGGTAAAAGACCCTCTGAGGGGTAGGTGGTTGAGCCATCGGGAAGTTGAATTGGTGTCCGCATTGTACGTCGAATATGCAACTTAATGAAGATCTGGCGGATAATATCTTGACCAAATGCAGTCCCCCAGTTGCTTTGTCGCCCTGCATAATGCACAATCTCAGGATGTATTATCCAAAGCCGAGCGCGATCAGCCTCCCAAGCTGGGATAAGGACCTTATACTCTTTGTGACCTTGAAGCCATTCTGTGGAAAGGATTCCACGCGTTCGATTAAGGCCAAAGATATTGATTGGCTTCATAGGATCATAATCAGGATGAAAAAGGCCAGAAATATAGCCAAGCTCTTCTGGGTCAACTGATAACCTAATGCCAAGCGCCTTCCACATAAGAGTTAGTGAGGAAGAAAGAAGGGTCCCACTGACCCAGAGCAAGCGCTCCCAGGATAAGAGCCGAAACATCATATTATACATCCCACTTGCTTTCTTTGCATACTGCGCCTTATTTACAATTAGGAAAGAAAAGCGTAGTTTATGATGCCTTATGGTTCTTTATATAAAGATAATAAGGTTCCTAAGGGCCTAAGACACACGATTGATAAGCTTAGTGTCGTTTTGGTTGATCTCGTCTCCTGAGCATTGGGGGACTTTCTCTCGCCTTTAGTCCCCCTTTGCACCCTTCTCGTCACAATTGTTCGCATTGCCTCGCAAACGTTTCCGCGACGATCCAGTAGGAGACACGTTATATCGACTGATACCGTGCTGGTCGCAAATTTGGTCGAGACTGGCGGGTTGTTTGAGTTGCCAGGAGGGCATGTATTGCTCGAGATTCATCCGGCAGCGGAGCTGGATAAGAAGCCCGTCAAGCCTCTCGGGGAAGGCCCTGGCATAATGGGTGACAGTTTATGATTCCTTGGCGCTCGAGATATAAGTATCGACTTTATCCATGTCGACACTGATGTTGATAAAAGTGGCCGTGGCTTTGATAGCAGGCAGGGTCTTTATGGGTCCGAGACGGTACACAGCGCCTTGATAGCAGAAAACCCCTGTTGTCAGGTTTTCTTCGATACATCAGGCATATTCTTTATGTCGACCACGACATTCTTGTCTTTACAAGTGGGTGTCGGGGTTGCTGGGCCCAAAGGAGGACAGTGTCGCCTCGGCAACTTCCATCGCGTCAAACCCGTGAGACGGGGCACGAGGCTGAACTCATCTGAAACTGCAGACAGATCAGTCTCGGGCTCTTCGAATGCAAATTGGTCTTCCATCACTAAATGCTTCGAAGGATTGTCCGACAGATGGGTCACGGCGAGGCGTGCGTTTGGATAAAAGTACCTGACTTAAGCTGAGCGCCAAGTGACCCGTCAATGACCTCGTCAGAAGGGACAAGTGCTAGGACGATCTCCTTCTTATTGGATTCTGCATAGCCTAAAGGACAATCTTGATGTTTAGTGGACTTCGGGCAGAAAATGGATTCTTTATAACTGTTTGACGGGTATTTCAAGAATTTACCATAAGAATAGCGCGAATTGAGATCCTAAGACTGAGCAGTGTCACCAACAATGCTCTCTTTAGGGTTTAGGGGTATCGATACTCACATGCGTCTCAGCTTCGGGTATACTCAAACGCCTTTCTCCAAAGCGCCGACGACCGGAATCTATCGGTTTTATGAGTGGTTGCCGTAAACAAAGTAGAGTTCGATTAACACAAGGCGTGCTGAGGACGACAAAACGCAGATTGGCAAATTAAAGCAACTTCTAAACCCCTCCAGGAAGCGACTGAAGAAGCTCACTGAGTTTATGAACCAGTTGAGGAACTGTCAGCACTAGGCCAAAGCCCAAGGCCAGGAAATCCAAAGGTTTCTGACTGGTGTGTGTTGAGATGGAGGGTTTGCTTGCTCTCTGCTGGAACTGACTGCCGTTTCGCGATATATCCTGTTAAGTTAAAGTCTACATGCTCTAGAATACACCTCTTTTGGAGGACTTGGCGAGCTTGAAGGAAAGAGGTGTTTACCGGATAAGGGTGGGAGACATTAGATGAAAAGGAGACGCAGGATGATTCATATGAAAACGGGGACCACCCCTGAGCGTGGCCTTTGCTTGAGGTATGCTTTCGAGCTTCACTCTCTGACGAGGGTATAGTCAAGAAAAGTGTTGACGGGCCTCAAGATATGACTGTCTAGGACAAGAGAGTTGACAGCGGTCACAGCAATAGGCAGGTGGAACTTGTCCTCGTCTCCTGCAGCTTTCTTTCTCTCGAGGCATCTTACACTCACACGGATAGGTAGAGAGGTGACGTCTTTGCCATTTCCCCATCAAATGGTATATATATTGTTCCCATGCCATTGAGACATGCAAACTCCGAACTTTGCTGAAATCACCCACTAATTTTCATAATGCAATACGCATCCCTTGTCTCGCGTCATTCATTACAGAGCGCCCGTACCCTCGCCAACGCTTCAAAGACTACCTACATCAATTGCCCTTCGCTCAAGCCTCATGAAACATGTCCTTCGTTGAATCCTATCATTATGCTCCAAGCGTCCCTCATAAGAGGGAATAGCCACAATCAGTGACGCCGCCCATCATCATACCATTGTTGTCTCGCAACAAAATGAAATCAAAATAGCACTGCAAGCCGCTCCAGAGGTATCTTGCCTAGTAATGCTGAATAAAAGCCTTCCGAATGAGGTATATCAAGGCTCAGTACAGCCGCGAGAAGAGAAAAGAAAGACAAGGTGGACAAAGGAAAAAGCATTTGTCAGAACATGGTTCTATACAATGAGTGTTGGTAAATGGTCAGTTGGTTTCAACCTCAAGATGCCAACCGCTGCACAGGCATCGGTCCCGTCTCCTCTGAGAGAGATGAAAAAGACTGAGGCTGGCGGAGTCTGTTTGCGACATGAATGTCGATGAGCATTTCAACGAGCGCTTCTGCGTCTCGGTAAATGTTGCCTAGCTCAGCTGGGTTCGAGTCAACCTCAGCATCGTTCCCATCCACTCGGGGCTTTCGATATGCGGCAAATACGATACCGCGATCAGTCTTGACCGACTTCCCATTTAGGGATGGCATCCTCGAACTAGATGAGGCATCTCTTGCGTATTGGCCTGTGTAGAATGAAGTTGCGTAGCCGCGGGCAAATTCGTCGTCATTCGCGTGCTGCTTACGCCATTCAATCCATCCATCGGATCGCAGGACTTGAAGATGCACTGGAGCCGAGATTTGGAATGGGGAGCTCACGTTCTCCAAACCGTAGGCAGCGAGAAGTCGTCCAGTCATGTTAGGTCGAGACTTGGCTGAACCGTTGGAGTGGAGGGAGACCGTGTCGCTCTGGTCCATCTCGGACATTCTTAGACGACCATTCTCGGGCCATAGGTTGACGACGTAGACAAGGTCAAAGTTATAACGGTTGGCAATTCTTGCAGCTTCGAAAGCAGCAGCCGTGGCAGGACGGCTGGCGAATGGGGGTGTGAGGGTGAGGATAGATTGACGAGGAGACTTGATAGAATAACTTGTCGAAGGGGGAGAGCAGGTGCTCCGAGCGCTCTGCTCTGTGATCGCATCTGCTGGTCTTGTCTCCGCAATGTCATCATCACTCAGGCTGAGGAACTCCTTAAAGTCGGGTTCCCTTAGTGTTGAGCTGCTGATTGAGAGTCTGGTAAATGATGGCGCCAGACTGGATTGACTGTGGCTCTGTGGTAGCTGAGACTTTTCAAGGTTTCTATCAAGCTGGCGACGAATATCATTATAAACAGCCTTGTTGAGCAATTCGATAGATTTTGATTCTTTCAACGTAAGGTTGGGGAAACATAGGCGCTCAGGTGAAGGTCCGGGAGTAGGGAGTTGTCGCTGAGGGAGTTCGGGGAGTTTCTTGCTTCGAAAATACCGGGGATCTTCATCTTCTAGATCAGAAGAGGGAGGTGTGTTAAACTTCTCACTTCCATGCGCTGGGCGAAATGTGCGAGATCTCGGCCGTCGTTCACTCTCACTTGAAGACTTGGGATAGGTAGAAGTCACAGGCGAGCGCTCGCCGTGGTGTGTAGGAGGTCGGGGGAATTGAAACCCGTCAGAGGCGTCAAGAAACAGGTCTGTTTCTTCCTTTGAGAAGGATGTCGTGATTGGAGAGTATTGAGACTGAAAAAAATCAGGAATGAAGTTGGAGTTTTGAGTGTTGACCGCATCCAGAATTTGGCGCGGTGAGACGGGTTCAAGCATAGAAGGAATTCTGCTGCCAGGACGCCCAACTCTTAGTTCCTCGCGAGCGGCCATGCGAGAAGCCTTGGGGCGAATGAAGGAGGGTGAAGGAAATTGAGGCTCGACGAAAGGTGCAGTAGCAGCAGCCGCAGCAACGGAACGGTTCGGATCAACAGAAGTCTGTGACTTCTTTTTGGCGAAGAACCGCTCGAGGCGGTCGAGTCCGTTCGCCATTTTACTTTCTCTTCAATGTAAAGAAAGCGAGAAACGACGTTGCGCAGAGTTTCTGGTGAAATAGTGTCAGCAGGGAACATTGCGTTCTTTTCTCCTGCTTGGAGGTGTGAGCAATGAAAACGCTCACACAGTAACTAACCAATGCTTGAGTAATGACAGGTGAGTCAAGTAAGAGTTGGGTGGAATTTGTTTGAAAAATTGATCGAGACTGCGTCTGAACAGTATTACAAACGGACGTTTTGGGAGTTGTGTGCTGGTTGATGAGGGAGACAGAAACACTCTGGTTGAACTGAGGTTGAGACTGTCCGACATGAGAGGACGTGCAACAACAAGTGTATCTGACCAGGACGGTAGCAATATCAAAGTCGTAAAGCCACGAAGTTCATTGCTACGAGAAGTAGAATTATCTTATCGGTAGTTCAGAATCAGTCCGGTTACGATATGGTCAGTCGACTTCAGCCAGCGATGCCTGAATGAGATGACCAGCTGCTTGTAACAACAAGAATGTAGTGCCTCAGATATCTTGCAGTATCCTGAACTGCGTTTTGCTCCTAATCCCCAGCTGTCGTGTGTTATGCTGCGTTGTTGAGTATAAACTTTCCTGGGCTGGTTTGCGGGAAAGGTCTAAGTGAGTACGGGAGGAGGGAGTGTAATGCTCTCTTGTGGCAGGTGTGTATAGTAGGTAAGCCGGCAGTGATTCTGTGTTGAAGGTGACACGGCAGGTGCAACCCTGGGAAGCGAGAAACCGGACGAACAAACGTTCAGCCGTACAAGGAAGTAGCCACCGAGATGTTTGGGTGTAAGCTTGTTGCTGATGAAATCGAAGGCTGTGTACCTAGACTCCAGGGAAGGAACAATGCGGTTATGAAGATTGAAGACGTCTGTTAAAGAGGCAGTTTCGCCTTGATAATGGGAGCAAGGCTGTTATGAGGCGGCAGAAATCCCTCTCATTTCTTTTCTTCTTTTTCACATTCAAGTTTCTTATTAAAGATCGGGGGCGCAAGAGAACCTTTAAGTCGAGTATCAACAAGGGAGTGACCACGATCAACTCTACCCACTGCCACGCCGAGACGTTGGAGGGGCGAGACGACAGTGGCTTACTGCGGGAGCAGGGATAACTCTCTTGCGCCCTCGGATGACCCACTTGGTGCGCTCCGCGAGTTGTGGACAGGGTAGTGTGGCAGCCCTGGGCACTGTTTGACACCCTCAACTCCTGATCCCACACCCTTCAGTAGAGGTGAACGGCTGGCGCTTTGAACCTCTTTGAACCTTAGCCGACACCCACCTATTCAGAAGCTTGTCTCTAGTCAATCCCCTGTTCCCAGGGATCAGAGGAGGCCTGTCTATTGTACAGTGGAGCCCTATCAGCAGGTCAGTGTCATTCTCGACTTCACTTTGTCTCTCGCTCATGTCCAGGAGAAACATGTACACGCGCGCCCAGATTCGCCAGAGACAAAACAAAGCCTTGGTGTACAGTTGCAAGATTAATTTAGGCTCAGCTTGATGGGCCCAAACAATCCGTTGCTTGACAGGACTCGAAAACCCGCGGTTCAACGTCGACAGAGCAAGGGGAGCTCTCCCTTTCGTCTTTGTCACTGGTGATCCTCCTTGTTTCGCGCTCTTGAGTTGGTCCTCCATCTCAATTGGTTCTCGACGGCAAGAGAAAGACGGGAAGAGAAAGGCAGACGCAACCATGTGAGCTTCCTAACTTGTTGACTGTTTGGTTTGGTTTCGCCCTGCTGTCACTAACAACAGCTAGAGCCCCTTCTGAAAACAGCGTTCAACTAGGAAGCTCCCCTAACGCAGGGAGCAAAGCTCGGTTGCGTACCTAGTGAGCAACCTGCCACCTGTTTCCCCAGTGTTTTTAGAGCCCCGTACCTGGAGAAACCAGTATAGATGGATTGCTTGCGTTATGGCCTTTATCAGGACTGTCCCAAGGCTCAGCTCCAAACCAACGCGTCGCTTCCATACCAACACGGCCAGGCTCATTTACCGGCATTCCGACAATTGGATGGACGTCTTATTATTCATCTCCCAGTGGTATCGATCAGATGCTTGCGATTTTTTGACCTTTCATGTGTTCCATACGACTAAATACATTACTGTCTCTCGATCAGAAATGTACTGGGTTGGTGCTTTTGACCCGATCATTCATCTCACCCTCTTTGTGGAACTGAGCGGCTCTACAATGAGGGATGCCATCTACACCTACCTACTCTGATTGGTAGTGCAATTCCAAGCCTATTGGGCCAAATTGTTTATCGAGATGATTTTATCAACGCTCAATAAATCATCTGGCGGATCTCTTCACCTGGAGAGGGCCGCTAGCTGATAGAGCATTGCTCCCTTGATTCGAAAATATAGAAACAACTCCCGAAGCTGCGCAGATCTAAGTTCCGATCAAATCTGCCCGCAACTTTCCTCACTCAAGATCGTTTCAGCTTAGTTCATACCAGAGCGTCAGTACCAACCCGGAAATACAAGGTGTAGCTACGTCGATTCAGACGTGTCTGTAACAAGGACCATTATTCGATATTACCTGCCAGTCAAAAGTCAGTCCTTATCCGTTCTGTCCAGCGAGGACGACAATTCCGATTCATGACAGACGGGGATGTTTGCGGGCGATTGAAAATTTTGCGATTGTTGCCCTTGCATCCATACGACGCTATACTGGCGTTGGTGTCCCAGAGGCGGGCGTCGAATCGGGCTGTCTCCCTCGGCTCTTTTCTTTCTCTTGACTCAAAAACAAAAACTCCTAAAACGGTTCAAGCCCTTCCACAAGAACAGGACAAATTAGGATATTTTGCACTAGGTCAGTTTTGGTTCAACCAATGTGAACTTGAGGAAAGAGAAAACTAATCGGTGACGGGGGTAATCTGTATCACAGGAATTGCAGGAAAACATAAGCGCACAGGTATTTCAGCCAAGCATGGGTTTGCTACCTGAATCCAAGTTTATGTTAATGAAGGATAGGAGACCTAGGAAAGTTTATTTCACTACATCAGCTCATCGCCTACCAACTCACCCCTGACTCGTCATGACTCTTCAAGGGACATGTCGAAGTTGGTAAGTGGAAGATGGAGAAAGAGTGAAACCAAGAGGCAGAGCGTAACATGGTGCAAATCGAGAGCAGGTGTCTTTACCATTTCGTATAAACTAACAGTCACTCTGACGTTTGCTGACACACAACAACCCTTGCTGACGCTTTGTTCAACAAGAGACGATGAACCGTGGAAGGGGTACCTGATGCGAGATCCAGACCAGGGCGCGTACCCCCCAGTACCCTGCTATTCATCTCAAGCATTGGAACCTACCACCCTAACTAGCTCGCTCTGAGTTTGGGGGAGGGCATCCATTAGGATGTGTGGAGGCGACCATATTGCTTCTTTGGTTTGCAGTATGATCCCTCATTGGCTGCCGACCAAGTAAATGACATGTGCATCCCAGCTCATGTAGTCTTTTCCATACGACTGCTCACAAGTTTTCTCACATTCTCGTCAATGATCAACTTTTATGTTGGAGATGAACACTGGCAGAATTTGCAAGATGGGTACAGGCTCGCTGTTGTGTACAGTGCAAGAGGACGTCCTGATCCTTTATCCAGAACTTGAGCATCTTTGTGCTGTTTGTGATGGTCAAATTTATGCTGGATTGGGGCAGCTAGCTCTATCAGATCGCGTCATTGTCTCGACAGACAAGCTGCAGATCAACAACGGGCATTTTATCCTCCCTCTAGACTAATTATTAATAATTATTTCCAAGGATAAAGCCGTTGAATAATAGACCCTATCCGGACGCGCACAGATGGCGAAATAAGTGCAACATTTCGTCTTTTCCAAGGTAGATAGGCTTTGATCATCGGGAACCATCTTGTCAGATATCACATATTCTGTATGGTTTGGTCTGACACTACCCTGATACTAAGCTAACTAGATGCCAGATGCTCTCGTAATCGATGAGAATCTATCAAATCTCAACCATCGGGAACGACATGTTCGTGGGCCCCGCCTCTGGGCCCTGGAAAAGCCGGGAGCGTCCCCCTTGCTTCTCGGTCATACGAGCCTGGAATCGCTCGTCAAGAAAACGACTCTGATGGAAAGATTTGAGATCAAATGTGGAAAGTGAGCGACTTGTTGTCTCACCTTTTTGGGGCATTTTCGACCGTTACCAGGATTAAAGACGAGGCCACCGGGAAGGGTAGCAGTCAAGACGTTGATCTTTTACGTTTCATTCAGTCGCTTTTCATCCCTTTGTTAGTAGGGTCGCATCCGATTGAGTATATCCAGTCATGTCTTTTTCGCCTTTGAGCTTGCCTTTCAGCTTGCCTTTGAGTTTGACACTACATGACATGTTCGACAATGCCTACAGCAGTATATTATCAGATGGAGATGAGCTCGAATCCCTTATTTTCGCAACTGAATCCATTTACGAAGTGGCCCGGAAACCATTTGGCTTTTCATGCGGAAAGAACCTGAACAAGGGCATTTCCAATACGTTTACAACCGGAGCATATTGTGCTTGGGATAGTCGCCCCTCAGTGAGCCGAGCTCTAGACTTCGTCTAGTAGAGTAGTGGTCGTACTTGGGGTGATGCCAGGCTAGGATCAGGCTTTGCAGCCGTCCTTGATGCTGGCCTTATCAAGTCAATGTGTTCATATCGAGGCAACTATCTGATTCCCTGGTGTTGCTAAGGTTTGTCGTTATCTGTTCTGTCAAACACTTGAGATGGCGGCGTGCAAATAGGTAAGTTATATATGTAACAGAATGGCTTCTGTATATCTGTCAATTTTGACAAGTCGGAAACTCTTGGAGGGCTTGGCTCATATGAAAACTCTGAGTGTCTTGTTTTGTCTCGCCCACCGGTTGGCGGTTTTCCCTGGCTTCTAATTCCAAGCCCCCTAGTGTCTAAGGATAAGTGTTAACTTGTTGAAGTCTCTTTGATTTGGCAAGGATCTCTTTGTGCTAATCTTTGAGTGATGGCAATCCCCTCTAACAAAACTAGGATTCTCATGGCAGTCAGTCCTGTTCCCACCCATCTACGGGATATGCCGCAGTACGACAACTGAGAGCATCGACTGGTGTCACCGGATGTTGGCGAGTCGATGCAGAATTTCATCCAGTTCTCATCTTCAGACAAGGCAGTCTTCCGCAGAAGGGGGACCTGCAGGAGTGACACCGGAAGGTTGAGCATGTTGGCCGGCATCCCATCGTGACATCCTTGTTCGCTTTCTCTTGCAGTTAATTGGCATGATGGCCCGCAAATGATCGGGTGCCTGCAACCTGAGAGACATATGCTGGATCTTGCAAAGAAAAGCTTGGATGCACAGGAACAAGCAGGGCCGCATGTAGGTAGGACTGACGATATGTTGGATGTCCAGATGGTTAGATGGTGAGAGATGTGAGCCATGACCATGTCAAGATTGGGGCTTCCCTTGTTAGAGCCTGATATTTAGGGGGATTATTACATCCCACGAGACAGGGATGCACGTGAAGAGTTGCATTAAGTGCAGTGGTTGAATGGAGATGAACATTGTCGGAATTGTCATTTCTTTTTCTTCTTTTTTTTTCTTTTACTTCGCTTGTTTTCCCTGTAGTCCTTGGGAATAACAAAGAGTCTGAGCGGAGAAAAGAGGACAGACGAGAGAGGCTGGGGTCAAATGGCAGCTTTACAAGGGCCAAGGACAAGGTGTTAGAAGACAGGGAACAAGGGGTTACGATGATATGGTAGGACAGGACAGGGGGATGCGGAAATGACAGGCTTGGACCATGTTACCCTGAGCATTGATCCGATCATTGATCTGTATCAACGGCAGGTCATGTGGTTCTTGTCACTTCATGAGAGATTCTGTGTTTCTGAAGTGTCTCTCTCTCATGATACACAGACCACACAAGACGTTGAACAATATGTCTTAACGGAGTGGCCTGATGGCATGAAACAGAAATGTCCATTGTTTAACAATCCACGAGTTTTGTTTAAATTATGAATTCTCAATTTAACTCGTCTTTGAATATGGCTCATCCCCAT